>CANNZV010003204.1:54258-124144 GCA_947561585.1 Caprella mutica | reverse complement strand
ATAAAGTAGGTACCTACTATAAAGTAGGTACCTACAATAAAGTATTATAAAGTAGGTACCTACTATATAATATTATAAAGTAGGTACCTACTATAAAGTATTATAAAGTAGGTACCTACTATAAAGTATTCATTATCATTTTATCAAGTTGATACATATCGAAAATATTTAGCATAATTGTGGGTAAATATTTAATTGTTTTTGAACCCAATATCTCGTAATTCTACAATAAAGACAATTTCCATTTATAATTTATATCTGTCGCACTGTTTTATGTGATCAGTTTAAAAACTTTAGATAATAATATTTATCATATATTCAGAGAGAGTTCGTCTGAATCTCACAGAAATCTCGATATCGGTGCTCGTATCTGTAGGTACAAATTTATTTATAATATCACTAATAACATAGAAATAATTTAACGCAGCAGTAGTAACCGGGTTTGGTAATTTATGAAGCAGTTTGAATTCCTCACAGCCGTTAGGTACTACCTACTGGCTAACCTTTACAAAAAAGAGTGCTAAGAAAATTGCCATCAAATTAGGTTTTATTGTAGCAACTCACTTTCTTTATTGAATCACTTTTGCACGAGGAGAGTACAAAGCACATGTCTTTATCTGAACCGTACCCATTCGAACCTACACGAATGACCAACCTGGCTTTCAAGATATAAACTGAGTTAACAATAATAAATAATAAGCAAATCTTGATTCTTTTGTTTAACTATCACGTTAATTATAACATTATTTGTTTTAGAGATTGATTGAAGAAAGCAAAGGAATCAGTAACTAGGGCCGAGTGATAAAGTAAAGGCACGATCGGGCATTGGCACGCCAGTGCTATTATACACTGGGCCATAGCAATGAAAACGACATTCGGCCACCAGTTGCCAAACAGCACTGGCCCAAAGAAGGGAAAGATTGGTTAATCAATCCAGTGATTTTTTGATGTACCAGTATATTTATTATACCGGTCTACCGGTTTTATTTGGCAGTTATCGCCAGACAATCAGAGAGGTTAGGAGCAAACAATCTCTCCTAACTTTAATCACACCAAATAGCCAATTTATTATCCTCAATTAAGTATATCTTTCAAATTGTATGAGTTTCTGGTAATTTAGTATAAATAGGCCTGTTATCCCTTCAATTACTATTTTAACACTTAAATATATTTCATTCATAAAAAATGAGCTTGGCCGCTAGTTAATCTAATTTAACTAGCGTTTTCATTTTAGTAATAGTCTAATTACCTAATAGGTTGTTAAATGAAAGAGTTTGTAAAGAATTCTCATATTTAGTCAACAGATAAAACATATTTTAATCCTTTGATATAAATTTCTTAAGGTAGTTAGGTAGAATGTATGAAAATATAATAGAGAGAACAGTAGCTAATATAGTAACGTCTGTGGCACACTCGAGTACAGCCATTAGCTGGCAATTCTAAAGGGCCGTACACACGTACAGTTTTTTAAGTCTTTCCACCAGACTTTTTGCTAAGCTCCTCCTACTTTTTCTACCAAAATATAAGGAAAAACGATATAATTATTAGTTATTTTAGTTGGTATCCATGATACCTGCAGGTACATTTTTATTACCTAAGTTTCTAAATTGATACCTGCAGGTATCATGGATACCAACTGCAATAAATAATAATGATATCATTTTTCTTATATTCTCGTGGAAAAAGTAGGAGGAGCTTAGCAAAAAGTCTGGTGGAAAGACTTAAGAAAAACTGTACGTGTGTACGGCCCTTTAGGTTTCTTTTTACTCACAATGGAGAGATGTTCTAAACATTAAAGAGGTAATTTATTTACACTAAAGTACTATTACGCTAGAGTTATTATTAATGATGGCACATGGAGACAAATAACACAAACAATGGGCTTTTTATCTGTGACTGACAGTGTGATTAGAGTAAAATGAATAAATGTTGAAAACAGCGTCAAAAGGGAAAGAAAACACAAAATTTAGAGTGACTGCAGACACAAATAGTCACTATTAGTGACTGCAGACACAAATAGTCACTATTAGTGACTGCAGACACAAATAGTCACTATTAGTGACTGCAGACACAAATAGTCACTATTAGTGACTGCAGACACAAATAGTCACTATTAGTGACTGCAGACACAAATAGTCACTATTAGTGACTGCAGACACAAATAGTCACTATTAGTGACTGCAGACAAATATAGTCACTATTGGTGACTGCAGACACATATAGTCACTATTGGTGACTGTAGACACAAATAGTCACTATTAGTGACTGCAGACACAAATAGTCACTATTAGTGACTGCAGACACAAATAGTCACTATTAGTGACTGCAGACACAAATAGTCACTATTAGTGACTGCAGACAAATATAGTCACTATTGGTGACTGCAGACACAAATAGTCACTATTGGTGACTGCAGACTGCCTATTAACTATTCGAAAACCCCTTCCCCCTTCACTTCACTCCCCCTCTCCTCCTGTCTCCCCTTCACTCCCCCTCTCCCTCCTTCTTCAGTAGTGGATCAGCCTCCCCTTCACTCATTTGCGAGGCAGTTCTGGTCCTCCCTTTCTCCATCCTCTCTTGCTCCGCCTTCTTCCTCAACATCGACTTGCGCCTATTGGCTATCATCTGATGTGTGCTCTGCAACTCCTGTACAATGTTGTCGTCAGGAGCTACCAGAGCACCTTCTGTCAGGGAAAACGAGAACAGTTAACTGACCGGTGAAAAAAATAGGTAGTTACCATGGCACATATTGCCAGGAAAAATAAAAACATTGTCTGACAGATGGAAGAATTAGGTAGACATCTCTACATTATGGGGAAAAATCAATTGGTATCTATTTATTTATAAGATGATCTTTCACCAGAAACACTACAGGGTATAAGTGAAATGAAATACCATGTGTTTCAACATTAGTGATATTTTTTAATAGCCATATATAAACAATTAAATATCGTAAAGCGGTATGCAAGACACACCAATTTGTTACTTTTCCGTCAGTATAACTATGAATAAAAGCCACTGAAATATATCAAAAATGTTGAAACACACTGTATAGCGCATTTAAGGTTAGGTTAGCGGTCAAGTTGAGCAGGGTTTCGATACTGAAAAAATGTTCTTTTACTAGCTATAAGATAAGTTATTAAGTAGGCCTTATTTTTATTTTTCTATGTAATACGTTTGGCGAACATGACGTTCTGACATTGTTTTTTTTTTTTGGCGAAAGGACCTATAAGCTGTTTGAAGATTTTCTACAGAGGAGAGGTAGGTGTATGTGTTTGGTAAAAAGAGACACCTCACCTTAATGCTTCTTCGTTCTTTCCTCTTTGCTAAGCATGTAAACAAGCAGATAAAGAATTAGATAAGGAGATAAGGAATTAGATGAGGAGATAAGGAATTAGATACGGAGAAGTTAAGCTCAGGATTTGTAGCATTCTAAATTAGCTTAAAATACATTAGAAACTCGATAGATCTGAAATAAGTAATAAAATGTGTCTAGCTGTCTTTAGAGTCAATGTATCTTTCCCACGTTGTAGCAAAAGATTCAATGATGTGTAAGGACAGCTTAGAAATACTTGTAATAATCAATGATCTATTTTCTATGTGAGCCATTGATTAGTTTACGACTTAGAGATTCATGTGGTTTGAGCCAACCAAATTATGGACGGGGTCTTCTTCAGGGCGGGTTGGTTTGGTCCGACAGATTTCAGTCCTACCTGTTTACTTTATTCTGAGCTCAAAATTATAAATGAATATCCCTTTGCAAAAAAGAAACCATTACCCAATCAAAAATATAGGAGGTTGACTGAGTAACAGAAAGATAGTAGAGGAAGTTGTGACTGGGGAAAGTAAGTCATCTAAAACTGAAAACTCGGACGCAACGGCATGATGTAGGAATTAGATAATAAATAAAATATAGAATTAGATAATAAATAAAATATAGAATTAGATAATAAATAAAATATAGAATTAGATAATAAATAAAATATAGAATTAGATAATAAATAAAATATAGAATTAGATAATAAATAAAATATAGAATTAGATAATAAATAAAATATAGAATTAGATAAGAAATAAAATATAGAATTAGATAAGGAATAAAATATAGAATTAGATAAGAAGTAAGATAAATGGTAAGAAGTAAGATAAATGGTAAGAAGCAAGATAAATGATAAGAAGTAAGATAAATGGTAAGAAGCAAGATAAATGATAAGAAGTAAGATAAATGGTAAGAAGCAAGATAAATGATAAGGAGTAAGATAAATGGTAAGAAGCAAGATAAATGATAAGAAGTAAGATAAATGGTAAGAAGCAAGATAAATGATAAGGAGTAAGATAAATGGTAAGAAGCAAGATGAATGACAAGGAGTAAGATAAATGGTAAGAAGCAAGATAAATGATAAGGAGTAAGATAAATGGTAAGAAGCAAGATAAATGATAAGGAGTAAGATAAATGGTAAGAAGCAAGATAAATGATAAGAAGTAAGATAAATGGTAAGAAGCAAGATAAATGATAAGGAGTAAGATAAATGGTAAGAAGCAAGATAAATGATAAGAAGTAAGATAAATGGTAAGAAGCAAGATAAATGATAAGGAGTAAGATAAATGGTAAGAAGCAAGATAAATGATAAGAAGTAAGATAAATGGTAAGAAGCAAGATAAATGATAAGAAGTAAGATAAATGGTAAGAAGCAAGATAAATGATAAGGAGTAAGATAAATGGTAAGAAGCAAGATAAATGATAAGAAGTAAGATAAATGGTAAGAAGCAAGATAAATGATAAGGAGTAAGATAAATGGTAAGAAGCAAGATAAATGATAAGGAGTAAGATAAATGGTAAGAAGCAAGATAAATGATAAGAAGTAAGATAAATGGTAAGAAGCAAGATAAATGATAAGAAGTAAGATAAATGGTAAGAAGCAAGATAAATGATAAGGAGTAAGATAAATGGTAAGAAGCAAGATAAATGATAAGGAGTAAGATAAATGGTAAGAAGCAAGATAAATGATAAGAAGTAAGATAAATGGTAAGAAGCAAGATAAATGATAAGGAGTAAGATAAATGGTAAGAAGCAAGATAAATGATAAGAAGTAAGATAAATGGTAAGAAGCAAGATAAATGATAAGGAGTAAGATAAATGGTAAGAAGCAAGATAAATGATAAGAAGTAAGATAAATGGTAAGAAGCAAGATAAATGATAAGGAGTAAGATAAATGGTAAGAAGCAAGATGAATGACAAGGAGTAAGATAAATGGTAAGAAGTAATAAATGACAAGAAGTAAGATAGATATTAGAAGCGGCTAAGAGTAAATATCGAGTTTAGAAGTCTCACCCTGTGGATCGTCTTTTGTTGGGTGTGCTCGGCTCAACCCTGATTGTGAAGCTGCACTGGGATCTTCTTCCAAGGTTGGGTCCTGAGAGAAAAAAAAGCTTTAGGTCTTAGAAAAGAAAAAGTTAAGAAAGAAATTTCTTGTGATTGACCACGAACACAAACGTCTATCTATACCACTACACAGAGAGAAAACTACAACCCATATCATATCTAATGGGTCACCAATTTATACTTTCAATCAATATATTACGTGATTTATTTGGACTTTATTCAGGTTTTCACGTGTGTTAAGCCCCGTCCAGACGATCAAATTTTTCAGAGAAGTGACAAACTTAATGACAAACTAAATGACGATAACTTCCTAGCGTCAGCAAACCGTCAAACTTTTCATCAGTTTTTTTATTCCAACATGTTGGATATCGTCAGCAAAAAGTTTGTCAAACTATTTGCTGACGATAAAGTTTGAAGTACAAACTGACTTTCCGGCAATAATATTTTTTTATTTGCGCGTCATTTTAGTTTATTACAGCTAGGTACACCTACAAAAACCTCATTTTTTCAAACTTAGTATCTATCTAGTTACAATGGCTGACGACAGACTCTTTAATACTTGGTTAATTGTATTAGAAAGTATTAGATCTAAGTTATAGGTAGGCTACCTACGTTGTGAATTGTTTTCTATGATCTATTTTTGACTATCCTTTTCAAGACAATATTTTGTCATTAAAAACAAATTATTTTTTCTGGTTTCTTACTGTTCTAATTTTAAAAAATATACATACAAAGTTATATAATTTTTATTTTCACGATATATAACATTAATTTTGACGAAACTGACGCCAGTGAACCTCAAACTTTTGGCGAGAAAATTTGACCGTGTAGACACTCCTTGAAAACTGACGATAAGTTTGTCATTTAGTTTGTCATTAAGTTTGTCACTTCTTTAAAAAAATTTGACCGTCTGGACGGGGCTTTAAAACAACTATGACGTGGTGTGTCATCAAACATTAGTTAATTCAATTCATTTTATGGATTGAATCAACTTACTATGAGAGTTAAAAGTTACTTTTTTGAGAATTTTAACGTATGTTGAAACAACTATGACACAGTGTATTGTAGTAACTGGCAAAGACTGTTAATCCAATGTATCTGGTGTATAAAATAACTTTGGCGCTACTTTTTTAAGTTGGCGCTACTTTTTTGAGTTTAGGAGTGAGTCAAAACGACTGTTGTTTTAACCAACGTCAATTTAACTACTTTTAAGTTGTACCTGCAATCACCACGTAGGTAGGGGCAAAAATAACCCATTCATATGAGTCAAAACAAATTAAATTTGATTCAAGCAATCCTTTCTCTGTGTGTACTTACTGCTCCCGAAGCCAGTTGGTTTATGCGGCGGGCCATACAGTGTCGCCGTTGGAAGAGGGTGGATATTTCTTGATTGTCTTCGTTCACGAGGTTTTTGTTGAACTTGTAGTGAAGCTGCGGGAAGAAATAGAGTGAAAATAGAGCTACCCAAATTGGGGTAGTAATTATCTTAGAAATAGACTACACTGAAAAATTGAGCATCAATCAACTCAAAACATAAGTTGTCAGGAGAGCTGAAGGGGGTTTTTCTTGATTGTCTTCTTTCACGAGGTTTTGTTGATCTTTTAGTGAAGCTGCGGGGGAATAAATTGGGGTAGCTAATAATTATCTTAAAAATATTTGAATATATATTCTATGCTTTAGGGGGGGGGGGATAGTCACAGGGAAGTAATTTGGGGTAATTGGGTGATAAGTTACCTTAGAAATGGACTATAATTAAAGTTATATTTGTCAGAGGGGAATAACTTGGGGTGTAGTTACCCTATATTCAGTACAATGCAACTAACTTGTTGTCCTAGTTAGACAATCAGAAACAGCTTTATCTCCGCTAAGGTGTGCCTTTGGCACAGTAGGTAGGTACGTCTCAATACTAATTACATCAGTGATAGCGTGAGATTTAGAAGCAGTGAAGAGTAAAATGAGTGGAGACAGTTTAAACTGCTCTACAATTAACATTAATTTATTTTGTGTGGGCTGTAGAGGTAGAAATGCTGTGCAGCTTTGTTAGTAAGGGTCTATCGTCCAATAAACCTTTACTCTATGGTGTGACTAAAGAGTCTAAGTGGTGGGTAGACCCTTTAACGTGTAAGTAAAGATATTATACTGCAATAAGATACTACACCACTCTCGCCAATTTCTTGTTTCAAATGCGACAACTAGAATTGAAATATAGTGAGGACAATCGAGGTATGTTGTTTGCAACACTCTGAAATCATATTTTATACAATAGCTAATTGAAGAGTGTAAATTTATAAAGAAATAGTTATTAATTTGTATAATAATATAATAAATAAATATATATTAAATAATTTATTTAACCTGCTAAACCACTAATTTTCTCTTTAAATTTGTTCCCTTGCTTACGTCACGTCACAAATCACTCAATTGTCGCTACCTATCAATATTGGTATTCCTAGTAGGGTAGGTACAGGATACAGTAACATAGGGTATGGTAATCAGCTGATAGAATCTATAGTTTGACGTGACCACCGGATGACTGGAAATGGCGACTCTGACAACACTTTGAAACATGGGAAAATATACTTAAACTTAGCACTTCTAAATTTAATTTTTTTCTGATCAATTAAAAAACTAGGCATTGGTCAAATTGTATTCCATTATTTTTTCCTTATTTGTTATTCATAGGACCTACAATTTAGCAGTTAACTAGCACTAGTTTACGCTCCTAGGTAGCATATTTTCAAGACTCTGTTTTTTATAGATAAGTTAAAGAAATGAACAATTAAAACACACCTGAATTATATCTATATATTCAACTTTGAGGTACAATCGTCATTTCCGCTTTTCTTTTGCACCAAACCCTTAAAAAATGACTTCAAACTTCTCGATATTAACATGCAAATACGAGGAATTATGAGCCACTCGGTCACAAACAAGGAATGTGTTGTTGTGGTGACGTCATATTTTTGTGTCGTCTGCTAGGTACTATACCCGATTATGTTCCTGTACCCTGGGTAGGTACTGAAGAGTAAAGCTTAGTGAGCTGTTGTCACAATTTGTGTAATTTGTCACCGTGACGTTAGAAAGGTAACATACATAAATAAAAAATTAAGGTTAAGCAGTGTGAATAAAATGAATGGATTCATCACTGTTTCTTGTAATAGAAATAAATAAACAGTTTTCATAATGTTACACTCTTTAATTGTTTTTAATATTATTCTAGAGTGTTGCTGATATGACGTCACGCAAACAACATACCTTGATTATATTATCCTCACTATTTCAATTCTAGTTCCCGCTTTAGAAAGCAGGTGGCAGAGAAAATAGAAATTATCGAGAGTAGTGTATCTTATTGCAGTATAATATCTTTGGTGTATCTTATTGCAGTATAATATCTTTGGTGTATCTTATTGCAGTATAATATCTTTGGTGTATCTTATTGCAGTATAATATCTTTGGTGTATCTTATTGTAGTACAATATCTTTGGTGTATCTTATTGCAGTATAATATCTTTGGTGTATCTTATTGTAGTATAATATCTTTGGTGTATCTTATTGCAGTATAATATCTTTGGTGTATCTTATTGTAGTATAATATCTTTGGTGTATCTTATTGCAGTATAATATCTTTGGTGTATCTTATTGTAGTATAATATCTTTGGTGTATCTTATTGCAGTATAATATCTTTGGTGTATCTTATTGTAGTATAATATCTTTGGTGTATCTTATTGCAGTATAATATCTTTGGTGTATCTTATTGTAGTATAATATCTTTGGTGTATCTTATTGCAGTATAATATCTTTGGTGTATCTTATTGTAGTATAATATCTTTGGTGTATCTTATTGCAGTATAATATCTTTGGTGTATCTTATTGCAGTATAATATCTTTGGTGTATCTTATTGCAGTATAATATCTTTGGTGTATCTTATTGCAGTATAATATCTTTGGTGTATCTTATTGCAGTATAATATCTTTGGTGTATCTTATTGTAGTATAATATCTTTGGTGTATCTTATTGCAGTATAATATCTTTGGTGTATCTTATTGCAGTATAATATCTTTGGTGTATCTTATTGCAGTGTAATATCTTTGGTGTATCTTATTGCAGTATAATATCTTTGGTGTATCTTATTGTAGTATAATATCTTTGGTGTATCTTATTGCAGTATAATATCTTTGGTGTATCTTATTGCAGTATAATATCTTTGGTGTATCTTATTGTAGTATAATATCTTTGGTGTATCTTATTGCAGTATAATATCTTTGGTGTATCTTATTGTAGTATAATATCTTTGGTGTATCTTATTGTAGTATAATATCTTTGGTGCATCTTATTGTAGTACAATATCTTTGGTGCATCTTATTGTAGTATAATATCTTTGGTGTATCTTATTGTAGTATAATATCTTTGGTGTATCTTATTGTAGTATAATATCTTTGGTGCATCTTATTGTAGTATAATATCTTTGGTGCATCTTATTGTAGTATAATATCTTTGGTGTATCTTATTGTAGTATAATATCTTTGGTGTATCTTATTGTAGTATAATATCTTTGGTGCATCTTATTGTAGTACAATGTCTTTGGTGTATCTTATTGTAGTACAATATCTTTGGTGTATCTTATTGTAGTACAATATCTTTGGTGCATCTTATTGTAGTACAATGTCTTTGGTGTATCTTATTGCAGTATAATATCTTTGGGTGTATCTTATTGCAGTATAATATCTTTGGTGTATCTTATTGCAGTATAATATCTTTGGTGTATCTTATTGCAGTATAATATCTTTGGTGTATCTTATTGTAGTACAATGTCTTTGGTGTATCTTATTGTAGTACAATATCTTTGGTGTATCTTATTGTAGTACAATATCTTTGGTGCATCTTATTGTAGTACAATGTCTTTGGTGTATCTTATTGCAGTATAATATCTTTGGTGTATCTTATTGCAGTATAATATCTTTGGTGTATCTTATTGCAGTATAATATCTTTGGTGTATCTTATTGCAGTATAATATCTTTAGTGTATCTTATTGCAGTATAATATCTTTGGTGTATCTTATTGTAGTATAATATCTTTGGTGTATCTTATTGCAGTATAATATCTTTGGTGTATCTTATTGTAGTATAATATCTTTGGTGTATCTTATTGCAGTATAATATCTTTGGTGTATCTTATTGCAGTATAATATCTTTGGTGTATCTTATTGTAGTATAATATCTTTGATGTATCTTATTGCAGTATAATATCTTTGGTGTATCTTATTGCAGTATAATATCTTTGGTGTATCTTATTGCAGTATAATATCTTTGGTGTATCTTATTGCAGTATAATATCTTTGGTGTATCTTATTGCAGTATAATATCTTTGGTGTATCTTATTGCAGTGTAATATCTTTGGTGTATCTTATTGTAGTATAATATCTTTGGTGTATCTTATTGTAGTATAATATCTTTGGTGTATCTTATTGCAGTATAATATCTTTGGTGTATCTTATTGTAGTATAATATCTTTGGTGTATCTTATTGCAGTATAATATCTTTGGTGTATCTTATTGCAGTATAATATCTTTGGTGTATCTTATTGCAGTATAATATCTTTGGTGTATCTTATTGCAGTATAATATCTTTGGTGTATCTTATTGTAGTATAATATCTTTGGTGTATCTTATTGCAGTATAATATCTTTGGTGAGAGTTCTCCAATTTGGTTCTATATTTAAGATGCCATTTTCTAAGTAGATATTAATACACTGTGAAAAAAATTGCGAGTCAACCTGACTCATCGTTTGAGTCAAGACTGACAAAACTCCACATGGGAGTCTTTTTTCTTGATTGACTCTACCTGAGTCAAGTGAAGTATTATGATAAGTCAAATTGACACACATTTTTGAGCCGGTTTTGGGACTGACGGAAATTTTGAGTCAATTTGACTCGTATTTTTTTCTCAGTAGAGTGTGCGAGAGTTGTGCTATGTACAAACTGTATAATTACCTCTGCGATACTATAAAGCAAGAAAGGAGGAGAAACAAGTATCGTTAATTTATGTCTTTCTTAGGACAGGGATTATTCATAAAAGAAAAAAATAAACTATCTATCCTAATAATTTCCCTCGTGTGTTTATTTATTTTGTGTCCGCTTTCACACTACGGGTATTAAACATGAAGAATGTAACTATGATATGCACGGGATTATATTGACTTGATATTTAAATTCCCCTGTTTTTATTCAATTTTTAAATGTATTTTATCTATAAAATAAATTAGACTATGCAGAAAATTTAATTTTAATTCAATTCATTAAAAGTAACCTAATAACGGGTAATAAATTGGTATTGATGATGACCCGTTATTCTTAACGGCAAGTACACTAGTTAAATAATAAATTAGACAATACTTCTTTGTCTGACACTAAAGATAACAAGTTAAAATATTATAACCGTTTATATTTAAGAGATATAAGCATTAAAAGTTTAGTAAATAGACCACTAAAGTAAAGACAGCGCCGTTCCAACTCTGCGTATCAATGAAATGTTCCTATGTTATTCGTACGGGAGAAACATTAGGTTAGTTGACATCTGTACCGCTGATGCTGTGCTTTAACTTCGAGTATTTTAATTAGTTATTTTAATGCCTAATATCTAACCGTATTCATTGGTGTGAAGTTTACTGAAATTAGTTCAGAAATAAAAAAGTTACGAGTCATTTAAAACGTTTTCAGCGTTTGTTTTCACGTCAGAGGCTGAGTGTCTCACTTCGAGTGGTTGTGTGGTGCTTTTGCTCGTCTCTTTGGAGCAAAGCGCTGCAGAACCTAGCCAAACAAACACCCGCTGAAAACCTCTTAAATAGTATAACTCAAAACTAATTTCAATAAAGTTTATACCAATGATTGCGGTTAGGTATAGCTATTCAAATAACTAATTAAAATATTCGAACATTGAGTAAATAGTCAGTTATACAGATGTCAACTAACCTAATGTTTCTCCCCTTACGAATAGCATAGGAAAATTTCATTGATACGCAGAGTTGAAAAGACTTAAATTTAGTGGTTTGCCTTCCCTCACTCACCTGGGTGAAGGGGTTAGTACCCCCACTACTATTCCCCCACTCACCTGGGTGAAGGGGTTACTACCCTCACTACTATTCCCCCACTCACCTGGGTGAAGGAGTTACTACCCCCACTCACCTGGGTGAAGGGGTTACTACCCCCACCACTACTTCCCCCACTCACCTGGGTGAAGGGGTTACTGCTGAAGGCGTTTCTGAGGAACTTAGAATCATCAGCTCTGGATATGGGTTGAGTGGATGTGGGCCGGGGCTTCTCCTTGTGGGGGAGATCCTCCATCCTGATGGCGGTGTCTGAGGGCTTGTGTCTCAGTTCAACCCTGTGGAGGACAATAGGGTTACAAATGTGTATTTAATTTCAATTTAGAGCTGTAATTAGTGCTACACGTAGGGTTTTTTAAGTCTTTCCGCCAGACTTTTTGCTAAGCTCCTCCTACTTTTTCCAGAATATAAGAAAGTAGTTATTATTTATTTCAGTTGGTATCCATGATACCTGTGAGTATCATGGATACCAACTCAAATAAATAACAATTTTATCGTTTTTTCTTAGATTCTCGTGGAAAAAGTAGGAGGAGCTTAGCAAAAAGTCTGGTGGAAAGACTTAAAAACCCTACGTGTGTACGGCCCTGTATGACTCTGTACTCACTCCGACTGCGCACTGCCCCTTTGTTTGTGAGCCTCTGTGTAACCAGCCTCACCAGCCTCATTGTTCAGACTGTGGTGAAACATAAGAAAAATAAAAACAACTCTGAAGGTGAGGAAAATAAAGAAAAACAACTTTAAAGAAAATAAAACAAATGTTAAAACTCCTCTCGACTAGAGTCTGAGACTGCGGTGAAAAGTAAATAGACTGTGATTCTTACTTAGTGACTGGTAAGAGATAAATAGACTGTGATTCTTACTTAGTGACTGGTAAGAGATAAATAGACTGTGATTCTTACTTAGTGACTGGTAAGAGATAAATAGACTGTGATTCTTACTTAGTGACTGGTAAGAGATAAATAGACTGTGATTCTTACTTAGTGACTGGTAAGAGATAAATAGACTGTGATTCTTACTTAGTGACTGGTAAGAGATAAATAGACTGTGATTCTTACTTAGTGACTGGTAAGAGATAAATAGACTGTGATTCTTACTTAGTGACTGGTAAGAGATAAATAGACTGTGATTCTTACTTAGTGACTGGTAAGAGATAAATAGACTGTGATTCTTACTTAGTGACTGGTAAGAGATAAATAGACTGTGATTCTTACTTAGTGACTGGTAAGAGATAAATAGAAACGAATGCGAAGGAGAGTATTTAGAAAGAAGTTACGGTACCACTAGACCCTCCATTGTTAACTGTACTAGCTAGCTACATCAGAAACATTTCTTGCAATTATTTCTTATATAAAAAAGCCTATGGTTAATTTTACTGATAGAGGCAGGTAGGTACACAGTAAGACGTTTGTTCAAATTTAACGAAAAAGACTGTTTCAAAAGAGCGCAGCTGTTGCTTGAGAATGCGCAAGGAGACTTTAGTGGTAGGTACCGATACATCATTGACAGCAATAAAGGTAGTGTCTACAATGTGTGATTGGTGATGATTAGTGCGCTATGTGAGTGAAGACTAAGTGATCTACGTAACAGTGCCTATAGAGCAAACACCACCAGTCTGCTCCCTCACCACTGTATGGAGGGTGTCCTACTGGAGGGGTCCAAGTCATCTCCCTCCTGGATAAGTTCCTCCGTACTTCCTCCTCCACCACCCTGCTTCTCCAGGATAACAGCGGGACCGTAGAGATGAGCGTAGTGTTCCCTGGGGAGAAATAGAAAAAGTAATTAGATAAATTAGATAAGATTAGATAAAGTAATTAGATAAGATTAGATAAAGTAATTAGATAAGATTAGATACAGTAATTAGATAAGATTAGATAGAGTAATTAGATAAAGTTAGATAAAGTAGGTAATAATATAAAAGTATATCATCATAGCTCTGAAACAAATCGTAATAAAATGAGTGTCTTTGAGTCAGGCAACTTTCCCACAGAGTAATAAAATGAGTGTCTTTGAGTCTAGGCATCTTTACCACAGAGTAATAAAATGAGTGTCTTTGAGTCAGGCATCTTTACCACAGAGTAATAAAATGAGTGTCTTTGAGTCAGGCATCTTTCCCACAGAGTAATAAAATGAGTGTCTTTGAGTCAGGCATCTTTCCCACAGAGTAATAAAATGAGTGTCTTTGAGTCAGGCATCTTTCCCACAGAGTAATAAAATGAGTGTCTTTGAGTCAGGCATCTTTACCACAGAGTAATAAAATGAGTGTCTTTGAGTCAGGCATCTTTCCCACAGAGTAATAAAATGAGTGTCTTTGAGTCAGGCATCTTTACCACAGAGTAATAAAATGAGTGTCTTTGAGTCAGGCATCTTTACCACAGAGTAATAAAATGAGTGTCTTTGAGTCAGGCATCTTTCCCACAGAGTAATAAAATGAGTGTCTTTGAGTCAGGCATCTTTCCCACTTTACCACAGAGTAATAAAATGAGTGTCTTTGAGTCAGGCATCTTTCCCACAGAGTAATAAAATGAGTGTCTTTGAGTCAGGCATCTTTCCCACAGAGTAATAAAATGAGTGTCTTTGAGTCAGGCATCTTTCCCACAGAGTAATAAAATGAGTGTCTTTGAGTCAGGCATCTTTACCACAGAGTAATAAAATGAGTGTCTTTGAGTCAGGCATCTTTACCACAGAGTAATAAAATGAGTGTCTTTGAGTCAGGCATCTTTCCCACAGAGTAATAAAATGAGTGTCTTTGAGTCAGGCATCTTTCCCACAGAGTAATAAAATGAGTGTCTTTGAGTCAGGCATCTTTACCACAGAGTAATAAAATGAGTGTCTTTGAGTCAGGCATCTTTACCACAGAGTAATAAAATGAGTGTCTTTGAGTCAGGCATCTTTACCACAGAGTAATAAAATGAGTGTCTTTGAGTCAGGCATCTTTACCACAGAGTAATAAAATGAGTGTCTTTGAGTCTAGGCATCTTTCCCACAGAGTAATAAAATGAGTGTCTTTGAGTCAGGCAACTTTCCCACAGAGTAATAAAATGAGTGTCTTTGAGTCTAGGCATCTTTACCACAGAGTAATAAAATGAGTGTCTTTGAGTCTAGGCATCTTTACCACAGAGTAATAAAATGAGTGTCTTTGAGTCAGGCATCTTTCCCACAGAGTAATAAAATGAGTGTCTTTGAGTCAGGAATCTTTACCACAGAGTAATAAAATGAGTGTCTTTGAGTCTAGGCATCTTTACCACAGAGTAATAAAATGAGTGTCTTTGAGTCTAGGCATCTTTCCTACAGAGTAATAAAATGAGTGTCTTTGAGTCAGGCATCTTTACTACAGAGTAATAAAATGAGTGTCTTTGAGTCAGGCATCTTTACCACAGAGTAATAAAATGAGTGTCTTTGAGTCAGGCATCTTTACCACAGAGTAATAAAATGAGTGTCTTTGAGTCAGGCATCTTTACCACAGAGTAATAAAATGAGTGTCTTTGAGTCAGGCATCTTTACCACAGAGTAATAAAATGAGTGTCTTTGAGTCAGGCATCTTTCCCACAGAGTAATAAAATGAGTGTCTTTGAGTCAGGCATCTTTACCACAGAGTAGTAGAAGATTTAATGCTGTGCTTTGTGACAGTGTGGTTAATTCTTGTGGCTAGTCAAGGCCTATGGGAATTAGTTGGACCACCAAATCGATGGATGGGATTGAAATCATTAGTGAGTTGCTGTGCAGATGCTTAGAAGAATATAAGGACTGGAATTATAAGACAGAGTGTTCAGTAGTCCAGCAGTGTAACTTAGAGTCAGTGGCTACTTTAAACAGACCTCGGTATGTGTGCTCTCATCTGTAGCCATTTATATCCCAGGCAACAAGCATTATTCCTGGGATAGAAAAGGAATAACCCAGGGAAGAATGATATATTCCAGAGATATTCCCTTAATATCCCAGGAACAAACCCTTGTTTCCTGGGATAAGACTCTACTGCATTGGGATAGTTTGCTTCAAACTGAAGAAATGCGCAGTTCTCCTTTTAGAGAGACTCTTCGTCTTCAATTCAGACCAAAAAATAAATAATACCTACTGCGAACTTTCATCACAGAGCAACAACAAATTCTGGCAAGCAACAAGCACTGTATACGCTAAGTCGAGCAATCGAAACCATTTTCTTTAACTCATAGAAAATGAAATGCTTTAGGGGTCACTATAACATTAACCCTATGACTTACGTGATGGCAATCTTCTCAAAGAGTCTAGTTAGAGGTGCGTTGGCGGAGGGAAGCAGTAGCCACTTCTTGAAGTACTTCTCATTGTACTTACGCAGCGTCTCCTGAAACACAAACAGAGAGTAACAGATGCTTTCTTAAGTCACACCCTTCTATAAATGAGTGCAGTGAAACTCCTGAGTTATGAAAAGCACCTGAGTTATGAAGCACCCGAGTAATGAAGGACCTGAGTTATGAAGTATTTTCTATGTTTAAACTATAGAAAATGATACATGTCAAGAATTTAGTCCCTAGTTATTCCTCAAGAACCAGAGTTTTCTCCAAGATTTTTATCACAGAAAACTATCATTGTCCCTGAGTTATGAAGTGGCTCTGAGTTATGAAGTGGCTCTGAGTTATGAAGTGTCTCTGAGTTATGAAGTGTCTCTGAGTTATGAAGTGGCTCTGAGTTATGAAGTGGCTCTGAATTATGAAGTGGCTCTGAGTTATGAAGTGACTCTGAGTTAAGAAGTGGCTCTGAGTTATGAAGTGGCTCTGAGTTATGAAGTGGCTCTGAGTTATGAAGTGTCTCTGAGTTATGAAGTGACTCTGAGTTATGAAGTGGCTCTGAGTTATGAAGTGGCTCTGAGTTATGAAGTGGCTCTGAGTTATGAAGTGACTCTGAGTTATGAAGTGGCTCTGAGTTATGAAGTGGCTCTGAGTTATGAAGTGTCTCTGAGTTATGAAGTGACTCTGAGTTATGAAGTGGCTCTGAGTTATGAAGTGGCTCTGAGTTATGAAGTGGCTCTGAGTTATGAAGTGACTCTGAGTTAAGAAGTGGCTCTGAGTTATGAAGTGGCTCTGAGTTATGAAGTGGCTCTGAGTTATGAAGTGGCTCTGAGTTATGAAGTGGCTCTGAGTTATGAAGTGGCTCTGAGTTATGAAGTGGCTCTGAGTTATGAAGTGGCTCTGAGTTATGAAGTGACTCTGAGTTATGAAGTGGCTCTGAGTTATGAAGTGACTCTGAGTTATGAAGTGGCTCTGAGTTATGAAGTGGCTCTGAGTTATGAAGTGGCTCTGAGTTATGAAGTGGCTCTGAGTTATGAAGTGACTCTGAGTTATGAAGTGGCTCTGAGTTATGAAGTGGCTCTGAGTTATGAAGTGGCTCTGAGTTATGAAGTGGCTCTGAGTTATGAAGTGACTCTGAGTTATGAAGTGACTCTGAGTTATGAAGTGGCTCTGAGTTATGAAGTGGCTCTGAGTTATGAAGTGGCTCTGAGTTATGAAGAAACCAATACTTCATAACTCAGGACTGTACTTACTCTGAGATGTAAATTTTTGCATAAAATCCCACTGAGTTTTTCAAAAAGCTAAAAAATCCACCAGCAATTTCCAACAATTTGGCTGATTCACCAACATTTTCCAACTTATCAACCGAAACCTAATGGTAACTAACATAGGAATAAATAAATACCGACTTTGGTGGAAGTAGAATTTTTCGAAGGGGAAGGATTATGTGTTATACTATAGACCGGTTATTATTTTTGTGGGTAGTTGAGGCCTATGGAAGTTAGTTGGACCACCGTGAAATACAGTCTGGCTTACCCTGAGACTGGCATCGCCGGTGTTTCCTAAGATCTCCTCCACTCCAGCCATCATGTGGTCCACAACAGTCTGATGTACCTCCTCTATCAACATCTTGTTAGCGGAGGACTGGCGGGAGATCTTCAGCCACGTGACAAGGGGCTTGATGGTGATACCCTGCAGAGAAATAACAGAAAATGACCTTGACCATCCAATATCCTTAAATGCCCTTGACCTTTGACCTCTACGTTTCCAAAATCTAATAAACTGATTCCTAGATATTAACCAATCGTCCCGTCAAATTTCAGACAATTTGATGAATAATTATTGAGTTAATAACAAAATGGTAAATAACTGAATGCTACCTAAAACATTACGTAGCTACATTCCGCCTCTGCGAAGGTAAAAATAGGGAGATACTGAGAAATGTGGACAACGAATTAAGGGCCGTACACACGTAGGGGTTTTAAGTCTTTCCACCAGAATTTTTGCTAAGCTCCTCCTTTTTCCACGAGAATATAAGAAAAGACTATATTATAATTTATTTGACTTGGTATCCATGATACCTGTAGGTATCATTAAATAGTTTTTTCTTATATTCTCGTGGAAAAAGTAGGAGGAGCTTAGCAAAAAGTCTGGTGGAAAGACTTAAGAAACCCTGCGTGTGTACGGCCCTTTAGAAAGATATTGTGAGGCATACAGGCAGAGATATTGAGACAGTTCACCTGTATGAAGACAGTGAAGAGCACCACGGCAAGAGTGGTGGTGACAAAGAGGCGTCTCAGCTCCAAGTCTTCGGGTAACATTCCCACGAGGGAGAAGGCCACGGCCCCCCTCAGACCTCCATAGGCAATGATCAGCTGCTCTGACATGTCAATGGGGTGGAGACGGAACTTGTTGGTGGCAGCGGAGAGACCCAGAGTGACTGTGGGGGATTTAATACGTTTCATTCTCTCACTACTTTGGACTTTCATCACAGAGCATCAACTTATTTTGGCAACAAACACTGCAGTCACGTTAAGTCGAGCCCACAGAACCAGTTTCTTTAGTCTTACTCATAGTTATAGAAAATGAAATGTTTGAGGGGTTACTATTTTATAACAACCTCGATTCACACTGACTGAAGTGATTTTAATACTGCTAATTCATTCACTACTTTTAACTTTCATCACGGAGCTTCAACTAATTCTGGCAACAAAAACTGGAACACTGCATACCCTATGTCGAGCCTTCAAAACCATTTTCTTTTAATCTAACTCATAGAAAACGAAACGTTTAAGGAGTTACTATTATAAAACAACCTCGATGCATACTTCGCTCTCGTCACCAATTGTAATAAGTCTGAGTGGTGATTTTGGTGATGAAAGCGGTTTCTGCCTGTATTTTATTACACACTTTGATAAGATTGGACCCCTCGATAAGATTGAACCCCTGTACTCACTTATGAACCTAACCACGAAGCACAGCACGAGGGTCCATACGATGAAGCCAGTGTGCCAGGCGTGGTCCTCACTCACCAGAACCATTCCCAAGAACATGAAAATGATAGTCTCACTCGTGGCACTGTTGTAATTTGGAAAGAGAAGGGATAGATCAGTGCAAGATAAATTAGCAACTACAAAAGCAGTTTTGTATTGGAAAATATACAAGAACTAATATCAAGTTTTGTTTTATATTGGAAAAAGTAAATAATTTATTAGTTAATATAATATTTTAGCTTCACAATTAATAAGGATTAAAGTGATATAGTGTCATGCCCTTCACGGCAAAGCTTCACCCACCTCGCCATCTTTATGAAGTACTTGACTGTTGTGTAGGACTTCTGGGAGACGTTTTTAGTTGCGTACTGCGCTTGGACCAAACCACAGAAAATTAAACTGAAAAACAGGGACCAAATGAGTGAAATATTTTAACATTCTAACGATAACCTAATAGCTATTCTAACATTTATCATCGGTAAATAACATGTATATTAACAATAACTAACAAATTAACAATAAACTACAGTTTTCTAATTTTCTATCATTTTCAAGTCTTACAAATTTGCTGTTCTGTACTCAGACCAGTTTTAGAATATCTACAAACATTACAATTAGTAAAGTTAGACCCACTTCACACTTGCGTTTTTTACCGCTGAAGAAAGAATTTAATGTGAATTTTCCTTCTGCGTTAAAAAAAACGTGAGTGGCAACACATTTTAAGACGAGCGTTTTTTTTAACGCAGTGTTTAAAAACGCAAGTATGAAGTGGGGCTTACGTTTAAAAATGTGAAATCAGTAACCAGTGAGGAAATCATCACGGATTTACTTTTCCCAGACTGTGACATGTTGTGTTGTTTTTCACCTGATAATACCGGAGAAGTGGAACAACTCAGCTGTCAGATATGCCAGGTAAGCTATGCCAAGCAATGCCAGGGGTTCCATAACTGAGGGGGAGAAACGAGCTGGCTAATATTTAGTCACTTTGGTTAAGCTTTAGTGAAAAAATAAATAACGTCCGGGAAAAATGTTTTAGTTGGTGCTAAAATTTTATAGTTAATACATATGTAATATATAAACAGTCTTTTTGGATTTTTTTTTGACATTGTTGATTTTCGAAAGGCTATCGATCCCATTGGGCTACCAGTTGGTAACTTATAACCCACCTCTGACCTCCATGGTAATCTTGGTTACCAAGGCAGTAAGTATGCCATAAAATACGCCAATGAGAGAGCCACACACTGCCACAATGAAGAAAGAAACGACAGCCTTGACATACTCCATGGCACTCACTGTAGTCATCTGTGGAAAGAGAGAAACTGCTAGAGGCAAAGAGATATTACAGTCATAGCTTGTCTGTAGTCATCTGTGAAAAGAGAGAAACTGCTAGAGGCAAAGAGATATTACAGTCATAGCTTGTCTGTAGTCATCTGTGAAAAGAGAGAAACTGCTAGAGGCAAAGAGATATTACAGTCATAGCTTGTCTGTAGTCATCTGGGGAAAGAGAGAAACTGCTAGAGGCAAAGAGATATTACGGTCATAGCTTGTTTGTAGTCATCTGTGGAAAGAGAGAAACTGCTAGAGGCAAAGAGATATTACAGTCATAGCTTGTCTGTAGTCATCTGTGGAAAGAGAGAAACTGCTAGAGGCAAAGAAATATTACAGTCATAGCTTGTCTGTAGTCATCTGTGAAAAGAGAGAAACTGCTAGAGGCAAAGAGATATTACAGTCATAGCTTGTCTGTAGTCATCTGTGGAAAGAGAGAAACTGCTAGAGGCAAAGAGATATTACAGTCATAGCTTGTCTGTAGTCATCTGTGGAAAGAGAGAAACTGCTAGAGGCAAAGAGATATTACAGTCATAGCTTGTCTGTAGTCATCTGTGAAAAGAGAGAAACTGCTAGAGGCAAAGAGATATTACAGTCATAGCTTGTCTGTAGTCATCTGTGGAAAGAGAGAAACTGCTAGAGGCAAAGAGATATTACAGTCATAGCTTGTCTGTAGTCATCTGTGGAAAGAGAGAAACTGCTAGAGGCAAAGAGATATTACAGTCATAGCTTGTCTGTAGTCATCTGTGGAAAGAGAGAAACTGCTAGAGGCAAAGAGATATTACAGTCATAGCTTGTCTGTAGTCATCTGTGAAAAGAGAGAAACTGCTAGAGGCAAAGAGATATTACAGTCATAGCTTGTCTGTAGTCATCTGGGGAAAGAGAGAAACTGCTAGAGGCAAAGAGATATTACAGTCATAGCTTGTCTGTAGTCATCTGTGGAAAGAGAGAAACTGCTAGAGGCAAAGAGATATTACAGTCATAGCTTGTCTGTAGTCATCTGTGGAAAGAGAGAAACTGCTAGAGGCAAAGAGATATTACAGTCATAGCTTGTCTGTAGTCATCTGGGGAAAGAGAGAAACTGCTAGAGGCAAAGAGATATTACAGTCATAGCTTGTCTGTAGTCATCTGTGGAAAGAGAGAAACTGCTAGAGGCAAAGAGATATTACAGTCATAGCTTGTCTGTAGACATCTGTGAAAAGAGAGAAACTGCTAGAGGCAAAGAGATATTACAGTCATAGCTTGTCTGTAGTCATCTGTGGAAAGAGAGAAACTGCTAGAGACAGAGATATTACAGTCATAGCTTGTCTGTAGCTATGACTGTGTGTGGGGAAAATTAGAAGGGGATAATTTTATTATATTTATACCGAAAGTACTCTTAATGACCAAAAGTAACAAATTAGACACAGGGAACACTAAGACACGATAAGCGGAATGCTTTTAGGACAACCTATTTTTAAAAAAAATTCACAAGATGGACCTCCCTATAAAGTTTGAAAGAATTTTTCCGGTGATTCTAGAAAAGTTCTATTTTTAATTTATTTCTATATTTAAGATATATTTTAGGACCACCATGTTTCAAAGTGTGGACAAAGTCGTCAGTATTTTACGAAGAGAATTCAAGTCAAGTGTCTCACTGGCAACTTTGGAGGTGTGAAATCTTGCTGTAAATATTGCATTGTTGGAACAGTTACCTTTGAAAGGCATTTTAGAGGATGGATTTTCTTCCTTAATGCAGCCCATTCTATACTAGTAGATAAAACGCCGCGTTTTTATCGACCAGTTCACGCCTCTTCATTTAATCACTGTTAAATGAATGGAAGGCGGTAGAAACGCTAGTGTAGACTGTAAATTTGCTTTCCATTCATTTAACCGTGATTAATTGAAGAGGCGTAAACTGAGAGGTTAAAACGCGGAGTTTTAACTGCTAGTATAAAATGGGCTTGAGCGGTAATATTATCGCGCAAGCTTTACAGTCGATCGTGTGTCAGATTAGCAAACTGAAACCAGACTGTCGTGTAATAACTTTTGTGGTGTTCAGGAAACGTAAGATGGTTAGTGGGTCCGTTTAAACTTGCAGTCTCTTTACTGACCTCTAGGAAGACAGACAGGGTGTTGTACAGGACAACAGTCACGCCATCGTTGAAAAGACTCTCCCCGAACACGAGGAAGTACAGACCTTTATTCACACTCAACTCCTGGAAGATACCTGAGAGAGAAAACATCTTTGGTCATCTAAACTCTAAAGCTTTACCCACCACTGTCCTCTGTGCAGGACATTAGAAATGAAGCATGTCGCTATTTAGTCCATTTAATCATATTCTGGCGGTAAGATGCGTACCAATAAATGTAGTCAATGCCACATATTGATTACAGGTTTTGAACAACCAAAAGTACTTCACAAAGTACATTAGACTTTGTAAAAAGCAATGGATTTGTTTCTTCCTTAAAAAGTTTATCTATCTAATAAAGATCTGTAAAAATAATTAATGTTGGTCTACAACAGGTCTTTGGCGCAAACGAACTTAACTGTCTATTTATACTCCAGGCTACCAAAATACTATTTATTTTATACCTTTTAGGAAATTTTAAATAAAAAAGAACTACTGTAAAGATATTACACTACAATAAGATACACCAAAGATATAGATTTGATGGCGGGAAATAGAATTAAAATATAATAAGGACAATCGAGGTATGTTGTGTGCGTGACGCCATAACAGCAACATTTAAAATCATATTTAAGACAATAAAATGTTATTGTAGTAGAATATCTTAAAAAAAAATTCTTTTAACTTTTTCGATTTTGCTTTAGTTTTCGAAAAAATGTAGTTTTCCAATTTTTTTTTATTTCAAGACGAAAAGTGTATGAGTGTATGAGTGTATGTGCTAGAATGAAAACTAAGGCAGTTTTGAAATCCTTGGAACATTTCGAACAGATCTATAGAGGGTTTTTTCAAATATAATTCCTGTTTTCTTTTATTGGTTCATTTGTCGTACCCTCACAAAAATTTGGGAAATGAAAGCCCACCTAAAGACTCTTTTAGAGCAATAAAAAAAGGATAATTTTCACCAAATCGATGGGTTGACCCCTTAAATACTATGTTTACTGACCTAGCACAGCTACCCCTTAAATACTATGTTTACTGACCTAGTACAGCTACCCCTTAAATACTATGTTTACTGACCTAGTACAGCTACCCCTTAAATACTATGTTTTACTGACCTAGCACAGCTACCCCTTAAATACTATGCTTTACTGACCTAGTACAGCTACCCCTTAAATACTATGTTTTACTCAAGATATAAGAACATAATCAGGTATAGTACCTAGCAGACGACACAAAAATATGACGTCACCACAACAACACATTCCTTGTTTGTGACCGAGCGGCTCATAATTCCTCGTATTTGCATGTTAATATCGAGAAGTTTGAAGTCATTTTATAGGGGTTTAGTGCAAAAGAAAAGCGAAAATGGCGATTGAACCTTAAAGTTGAATATATAGATATAATTCAGGTGTGTTTTTATTGTTCATTTCTTTAACTTATCTATAAAAAATAGGGTCTTGAAAATATGCTACATAGGAGCCTAAACTAGTGCTAGTTAACTGCTAAATTGTAGTTCCTATGAATAACAAATAAGGAAAAAAATAATGGAAATACAATTTAACCAATGCCTAGTTAGTAATTGATAAGAAAAAATTCAATTTAAAAGTGATTAAGTTTAAGTTGGTTTTTCCATGTTTCAAAGTGCGGTCAGAGTCGCCATTTTGAGTCATCCGGTGGTCACGTCAAACTATAGATTCAATCAGCTGATTACCATACCCTATGTTACTGTATCCTGGTTTTACTGACCTAGCACAGCTACCCCTTAAATACTATGCTATACTGACCTAGTACAGCTACCCCTTAAATACTATGTTTTACTGACCTAGTACAGCTACCCCTTAAATACTATGTTTTACTGACCTAGCACAGCTACCCCTTAAATACTATGTTTTACTGACCTAGTACAGCTACCCCTTAAATACTATGTTTACTGACCTAGTACAGCTACCCCTTAAATACTATGTTTACTGACCTAGCACAGCTACCCCTTAAATACTATGTTTACTGACCTAGTACAGCTACCCCTTAAATACTATGTTTTACTGACCTAGCACAGCTACCCCTTAAATACTATGCTATACTGACCTAGTACAGCTACCCCTTAAATACTATGTTTACTGACCTAGTACAGCTACCCCTTAAATACTATGCTTTACTGACCTAGTACAGCTACCCCTTAAATACTATGTTTACTGACCTAGTACAGCTACCCCTTAAATACTATGTTTACTGACCTAGTACAGCTACCCCTTAAATACTATGTTTACTGACCTAGCACAGCTACCCCTTAAATACTATGCTATACTGACCTAGTACAGCTACCCCTTAAATACTATGTTTACTGACCTAGTACAGCTACCCCTTAAATACTATGTTTACTGACCTAGTACAGCTACCCCTTAAATACTATGTTTACTGACCTAGCACAGCTACCCCTTAAATACTATGTTTACTGACCTAGCACAGCTACCCCTTAAATACTATGTTTACTGACCTAGTACAGCTACCCCTTAAATACTATGTTTACTGACCTAGTACAGCTACCCCTTAAATACTATGTTTACTGACCTAGTACAGCTACCCCTTAAATACTATGTTTACTGACCTAGTACAGCTACCCCTTAAATACTATGTTTTACTGACCTAGTACAGCTACCCCTTAAATACTATGTTTACTGACCTAGTACAGCTACCCCTTAAATACTATGTTTACTGACCTAGTACAGCTACCCCTTAAATACTATGTTTACTGACCTAGTACAGCTACCCCTTAAATACTATGTTTACTGACCTAGTACAGCTACCCCTTAAATACTATGTTTACTGACCTAGTACAGCTACCCCTTAAATACTATGTTTTACTGACCTAGTACAGCTACCCCTTAAATACTATGTTTACTGACCTAGTACAGCTACCCCTTAAATACTATGTTTACTGACCTAGTACAGCTACCCCTTAAATACTATGCTTTACTGACCTAGTACAGCTACCCCTTAAATATTATGTTTTATTGACCTAGTACAGCTACCCCTTAAATACTATGCTTTACTGACCTAGCACAGCTACCCCTTAAATACTATGTTTTACTGACCTAGTACAGCTACCCCTTAAATACTATGTTTTACTGACCTAGTACAGCTACCCCTTAAATACTATGTTTTACTGACCTAGTACAGCTACCCCTTAAATACTATGTTTTACTGACCTAGTACAGCTACCCCTTAAATACTATGCTTTACTGACCTAGTACAGCTACCCCTTAAATACTATGTTTTACTGACCTAGTACAGCTACCCCTTAAATACTATGTTTTACTGACCTAGTACAGCTACCCCTTAAATACTATGTTTTACTGACCTAGTACAGCTACCCCTTAAATACTATGTTTACTGACCTAGTACAGCTACCCCTTAAATACTATGTTTTACTGACCTAGTACAGCTACCCCTTAAATACTATGTTTTACTGACCTAGTACAGCTACCCCTTAAATACTATGCTTTACTGACCTAGTACAGCTACCCCTTAAATACTATGCTTTACTGACCTAGTACAGCTACCCCTTAAATACTATGCTTTACTGACCTAGTACAGCTACCCCTTAAATACTATGCTTTACTGACCTAGCACAGCTACCCCTTAAATACTATGCTTTACTGACCTAGCACAGCTACAGGGTCCACAGCACTGATTAGGGACGAGAAAACCAGACTCTCAGTCATTGTGATGTTTATGGGACCCATTGCTCCTACAACGGCCAGGCCGTACAGGGATGGACCTAAGGAGATAGATAATTTCTGTAGCAATTAGCTATGCATATAATAGTAAGCTCTGAAAAAAGTCGTAAATTAATTAGTCTACCTATGTACCGATCTAACAGGACTATTAGTGTCTAATGACTTTTACAGTTCAGACTGTAGGTGTATGTATATTGTACAGGGTGGCGCAGAAAAAAGGAAACCCATTTTCAAACTAGTTTATTTTACAAACTATCAAAGCTAGAAATTTTCTAGAAACATAGTTTTATTTGTTTAATTTTTCTGCATCTATCTTGATAATCTGTTAAGAGTTACGACAAACTTTGAACATCCTGCAGCGAATTAAAAAAAGTAAATAGAAAGGTCTTGCGCGAGCACGAATTATAAAAAAAAATCATAAGAGATATGATTAATTTTATGTGGATGTAAAAACAATAAATTCTACTATTTTTTGTAACAAACAAGAGAAAATAAAACAGCTAATTACCATTTGAAAGTTTTTTTTTTGAGATAAAATTGATATCTTTATAAAATCATTTCGCCGTTAATTTTTATCTCCTATTCGAAACCCTCAAAATGCAGCTTTCAAAAGAACAGAGAGTTTTTGTTGTGACAAGTTATTTAAACACTGGAAGTTTTACGCAGGTTCCACCTCATTAGAACATTGCTTTCTGGAAAGATTTCCAACAACCAAAGAACCACATTGACAAATGTTAATAAGTTCTAAACTGAAGAAACCACTTTAAATTTGAACAAAAAGTGATCATGTCGCAGGATAAAAGAATGAACACATGAAAACATTAATCTTATTCATTAACAGAAAATTGATAATACAAAAACATAAATCAGATGGTAAGGATTAGATATCATTTAAGACACTTTTCACTAAATTGTTAAACACTATTTTAGATATTATCCTTTCAAGAAGCATGATAGGCTCGAACTCTTAGAACTGATTTACCGCACCGTCTAAATTTTGCAAAATGGTTTCTGCAAAAACTGCACATTTTGTAGAAGATATCGTAATTGGTGATGAAGATGTATTTCCATGAATGAAACAGTCAATAATAATAACGTAAATTGAACGAAAAATAGTAGGAAATGAATTTTACTACTACCATATGGAAAGAAATTATTCTTATTATGAACTTTTTTGGGTTTATCGTCCTCACGAAAGCCCTTTTTCTCACCTTTTTTAATTCGCTGTAGGATATTTAATTTTGGTCGTAATCGATGCAAGATTGATGCTGAAAAAGTAAACAAACAAAACTGCGGGTTTTTTTAAATTTCTAGCTTTGATGGTTTGTAAAATAAACTAGTTTGAAAATGGGTTTCCTTTTTTTTGCGCCACCCTGTATAGTCTATTAATAAACCATGTGGTTACATATAAAAAATTACAGCTCTGAAATAAGTCGTGAATTGATTATTCTAGATAGCCAATGATGTGAATAAGAGATCTAAGAAATTCCTGTAACAGTAAAAACCTTTAAAAAAAGCAAGACTTCATGTCTTTTTTAACTAATTAACTACTATTTAGGTATTATAATTGTGAATGACACTTACCCAAATAATGCCAATAATGTAACACAATCACAAACACAATAAATAAAAAATATTAATTTGTTGTTAATACAAAAATGTAAGAAAGAAATCTAAAGTTTACTCACCAATAAAGAAAATATTAAGGATGGTACCCTGAAAAAAGCGAAACACAAGTTAGTAATTATGTTGTTAAAGCCCTAATTAAAGCCCCCAATGGAGTTAAAGCCCATATTGGAGTTAAAGCCTCTACTAGAGTTAAAAACCTCTACTGGAGTTAAAACCTCTACTGGAGTTAAAACCTCTACTGGAGTTAAAAACCTCTACTGGAGTTAAAGCCCCTACTGGAGTTAAAGCCTCTTCTGGAGTTAAAGCCTCTACTGGAGTTAAACCCTCTATTGGAGTTAAAGCCCCTATTGGACTTGAAGCCCCTACTGGAGTTAAAGCCCCTATTGGAGTTAAAACCCCTATTGGAGTTAAAGCCCCTACTGGAGTTAAAACCCCTATTGGAGTTAAAGCCTCTAATGGAGTTAAAGCCCCTACTGGAGTTAAAGCCTCTACTGGAATTAAAGCCTCTACTGGAGTTAAATCCTCTACTGGAGTTAAAGCCCCTTATGGAGTTAAAGCCTCTAATGGAGTTAAAGCCCCTACTGGAGTTAAAGCCTCTACTGGAATTAAAGCCTCTACTAGAGTTAAAGCCCCTATTGGAGTTAAAGCCTCTACTGGAATTAAAGCCTCTAGTGGAGTTAAAGCCTCTACTGGAATTAAAGCCTCTACTGGAGTTAAAGCCTCTACTGGAGTTAAAGCCCCTATTGGAGTTAAAGCCTCTACTGGAATTAAAGCCTCTACTGGAGTTAAAGCCTCTACTGGAATTAAAGCCTCTACTGGAGTTAAAGCCCCTATTGGAGTTAAAGCCTCTACTGGAATTAAAGCCTCTACTGGAGTTAAAGCCCCTATTGGAGTTAAAGCCTCTACTGGAATTAAAGCCTCTACTGGAGTTGAAGCCTCTACTGGAATTAAAGCCTCTACTGGAGTTAAAGCCTCTACTGGAGTTAAAGCCCCTATTGGAGTTAAAGCCTCTACTGGAGTTAAAGCCTCTACTGGAATTAAAGCCTCTACAGGAGTTAAAGCCCCTACTGGAGTTAAAGCCTCTACTGGAGTTAAAGCCTCTACCGGAGTTAAAGCCCCTATTGGAGTTAAAGCCTCTACTGGAATTAAAGCCTCTACTGGAGTTGAAGCCTCTACTGGAGTGAAAGCCCCTACTGGAGTTAAAGCCCCTACTGGAGTTAAAGCCCCTACTGGAGTTAAAGCCCCTATTGGAGTTAAAGCCTCTACTGGAATTAAAGCCTCTACAGGAGTTAAAGCCCCTACTGGAGTTAAAGCCTCTACTGGAGTTAAAGCCCCTAATGCAGTTAAAGCCTCTAATGGAGTTAAAGCCCCTACTGGAGTTAAAGCCTCTACTGGAGTTAAAGCCCCTATTGGAGTTAAAGCATCTACTGGAATTAAAGCCTCTACTGGAGTTAAAGCCTCTACTGGAATTAAAGCCTCTACTGGAGTTAAAGCCTCTACTGGAGTTAAAGCCCCTATTGGAGTTAAAGCCTCTACTGGAATTAAAGCCTCTACTGGAGTTAAAGCCCCTACTGGAATTAAAGCCTCTACAGGAGTTAAAGCCCCTACTGGAGTTAAAGCCTCTACTGGAGTTAAAGCCCCTAATGGAGTTAAAGCCTCTAATGGAGTTAAAGCCCCTACTGGAGTTAAAGCCTCTACTGGAATTAAAGCCTCTACTGGAGTTAAAGCCTCTACTGGAGTTAAAGCCCCTATTGGAGTTAAAGCCTCTACTGGAATTAAAGCCCCTACTGGAGTTAAAGCCTCTACTGGAATTAAAGCCTCTACTGGAGTTAAAGCCTCTACTGGATTTAAAGCCCCTATTGGAGTTAAAGCCTCTACTGGAATTAAAGCCTCTACTGGAGTTAAAGCCTCTACTGGAATTGAAGCCTCTACTGGAGTTAAAGCCTCTATTGGAGTTAAAGCCCCTATTGGAGTTAAAGCCTCTACTGGAATTAAAGCCTCTACTGGAGTTAAAGCCTCTAATGGAGTTAAAGCCCCTACTAGAGGTAAAGCCTCTACTGGAATTAAAGCCTCTACAGGAGTTAAAGCCCCTACTGGAGTTAAAGCCTCTACTGGAGTTAAAGCCCCTAATGGAGTTAAAGCCTCTAATGGAGTTAAAGCCCCTACTGGAGTTAAAGCCTCTACTGGAATTAAAGCCTCTACTGGAGTTAAAGCCTCTACTGGAGTTAAAGCCCCTATTGGAGTTAAAGCCTCTACTGGAATTAAAGCCTCTACTGGAGTTAAAGCCTCTACTGGAATTAAAGCCTCTACTGGAGTTAAAGCCTCTACTGGAGTTAAAGCCCCTATTGGAGTTAAAGCCTCTACTGGAATTAAAGCCTCTACTGGAGTTAAAGCCTCTACTGGAATTGAAGCCTCTACTGGAGTTAAAGCCTCTACTGGAATTAAAGCCTCTACTGGAGTTAAAGCCCCTACTGGAGTTAAAGCCTCTACTGGACTTAAAGCCTCTACTGGAGTTAAAGCCTCTACTGGAGTTAAAGCCCCTATTGGAGTTAAAGCCTCTACTGGAATTAAAGCCTCTACTGGAGTTAAAACCTCTATTGGAGTTAAAGCCCCTATTGGAGTTAAAGCCTCTACTGGAGTTAAAGCCCCTATTGGAGTTAAAGCCTCTACTGGAATTAAAGCCTCTACTGGAGTTAAAGCCTCTACTGGAATTAAAGCCTCTACTGGAGTTAAAGCCTCTACTGGAGTTAAAACCTCTATTGGAGTTAAAGCCCCAACTGGAGTTAAAGCCTCTATTGGAGTTAAACCCCTATTGGAGTTAAAGCCTCTACTGGAGTTAAAGCCTCTATTGGAGTTAAAGCTTCTACTGAAGTTAAAGCCTCTAATGGAGTTAAAGCCCCTACTGGAGTTAAAGCCTCTACTGGAGTTAAAGCCCCTACTGGAGTTAAAGCCTCTACTGGAATTAAAGCCTCTACTTGAGTTAAAGCCTCTACTGGAGTTAAAGCCCCTATTGGAGTTAAAGCCTCTACTGGAATTAAAGCCTCTACTGGAGTTAAAGCCTCTAATGGAGTTAAAGCCCCTACTAGAGGTAAAGCCTCTACTGGAATTAAAGCCTCTACAGGAGTTAAAGCCCCTACTGGAGTTAAAGCCTCTACTGGAGTTAAAGCCCCTAATGGAGTTAAAGCCTCTAATGGAGTTAAAGCCCCTACTGGAGTTAAAGCCTCTACTGGAATTAAAGCCTCTACTGGAGTTAAAGCCTCTACTGGAGTTAAAGCCCCTATTGGAGTTAAAGCCTCTACTGGAATTAAAGCCCCTACTGGAGTTAAAGCCTCTACTGGAATTAAAGCCTCTACTGGAGTTAAAGCCTCTACTGGATTTAAAGCCCCTATTGGAGTTAAAGCCTCTACTGGAATTAAAGCCTCTACTGGAGTTAAAGCCTCTACTGGAATTGAAGCCTCTACTGGAGTTAAAGCCTCTATTGGAGTTAAAGCCCCTATTGGAGTTAAAGCCTCTACTGGAATTAAAGCCTCTACTGGAGTTAAAGCCTCTAATGGAGTTAAAGCCCCTACTAGAGGTAAAGCCTCTACTGGAATTAAAGCCTCTACAGGAGTTAAAGCCCCTACTGGAGTTAAAGCCTCTACTGGAGTTAAAGCCCCTAATGGAGTTAAAGCCTCTAATGGAGTTAAAGCCCCTACTGGAGTTAAAGCCTCTACTGGAATTAAAGCCTCTACTGGAGTTAAAGCCTCTACTGGAGTTAAAGCCCCTATTGGAGTTAAAGCCTCTACTGGAATTAAAGCCTCTACTGGAGTTAAAGCCTCTACTGGAATTAAAGCCTCTACTGGAGTTAAAGCCTCTACTGGAGTTAAAGCCCCTATTGGAGTTAAAGCCTCTACTGGAATTAAAGCCTCTACTGGAGTTAAAGCCTCTACTGGAATTGAAGCCTCTACTGGAGTTAAAGCCTCTACTGGAGTTAAAGCCCCTATTGGTGTTAAAGCCTCTACTGGAATTAAAGCCTCTACTGGAGTTAAAGCCTCTACTGGAATTAAAGCCTCTACTGGAGTTAAAGCCTCTACTGGAGTTAAAGCCCCTATTGGAGTTAAAGCCTCTACTGGAATTAAAGTCTCTACTGGAGTTAAAGCCCCTACTGGAGTTAAAGCCTCTACTGGAATTAAAGCCTCTACTGGAGTTAAAGCCTCTACTGGAGTTAAAGCCCCTATTGGAGTTAAAGCCTCTATTGGAGTTAAAGCCTCTACTGGAGTTAAAGCCTCTATTGGAGTTAAAGCCTCTACTGGAGTTAAAGCCTCTAATGGAGTTAAAGCCCCTACTGGAGTTAAAGCCTCTATTGGAGTTAAAGCCTCTACTGGAGTTAAAGCCTCTACTGGAGTTAAAGCCTCTAATGGAGTTAAAGCCCCTACTGGAGTTAAAGCCTCTATTGGAGCTAAAGCCCCTATTGTAGTTAAATAAACAGGACTGAGTTAAAGTGTTGATAGTTTTTTAGTTCGGAACATAATTTAACTACAAAAAAAAACATTTAAATCAAAGTGTTAGGTAGGTAAAGCTTCACACTAAGCTATGGTGGGGCCATTGATGGGGCCCCACCATAGCTTTCTCTCTGAGAAACTACAAAAGCCTGTCTGTTACAACATCATAGTCTGCCTGTCCGTCACACTCACGAATACAGCGAAGATGATGACAGATCCAATGTTGTCCATAAAGGCTCTGTCGTGGAGACTGTACGCAGACTCTAGAATGATGCTGTGGAGAGAGAGAAAGTTAGGGCCCGCCTCAAACTTGCGTTTTTTAACGCTGCATTAAAAAACGCTCATCTCGAATGGTGTTCACAGCATTTTTTAGAAAAATTGAATGAGACTTTTTCTTCAGCATTAAAAAAACGCAAGAGTGAATACGTTTTGAAATGAGCTTTTTTTTAAATTAAGGAGGGAGGGGAGGGTACTTATATGGGGGAGAGGGTACATATTTGGGGGGAGAGGGGGCTACTTACGGGGGAAGTAGAATGAGGAAGAAGGCTTCACTGGAGAAGGTGGGGAATGCCACGTGGTGGTGACACGATTTACTGGGGTCATTTTCACTGGGGGAGAGAATGCTATTAAAGTGTTGGTACACACAGTAGAGCAGAGCTATGAACCATTTTCAGACGGCCGTTTTTCTCATGTCGCAGCAAAGAAAATGCTGCATAAAAAACGCTACGACAGAATATACTTGTTGTGTATGTCCGCTTAAATTAGGCGATTTTTTAATTCAGCTTTTTTGTTTAAAAAAGTGCCCCGTGTGAAATAGGTCTTAGTAACACTCATATATCATTTCTAAATATAAATTAGTAGCTACCATTATTATACATTAGCAAATAGAGAGGTGTACTAATGGAAGTAAAGGGCCGTACACACGTAGAGGTTTTTAAGTCTTTCCACCAGACTTTTTGCTAAGCTCCGCCTACTTTTTCCACGAGAATATAAGAAAAAACTCTATAATTATTTTAGTTGGTATCCATAATACCTGCAGGTACATTTTTATAAAGTTTCTAAATAGTTACTTGCATGTATCATGGATACCAACTGAAATAAGTAATAATTTTATTGTTTTTTCTTATATTCTTGTCTAAAAAGTAGGAGGAGCTTAGCAAAAAGTCTGGTGGAAAGTCTTAAAAACCCTACGTGTGTACGGCCCTAGAGATTATGTTTCTCCTAGTAAAGTGTAGTCAGTTCACCTGATGAAGTAAATCACTAGTCCCATCAACAGTCCTAGTACAATGAGCAGACAACTCTCTGGTACTTTGCTAGACAGCCAGTGAAGGTGGTGGAAACCTGCGGTAGGAAATGGGGGGTACAGGAGGTGGAAAAGGGGGAAAGTGCCCACTCTATGCTAGCAGTTAAAACACCGCGTTTTCACCGCTCATTTTACACCTCTTCAATTAATCACGGTTAAATGAATGGGAAGCAAATTTGCAGTCTGTACTAGCGTTTCTTTCGCTTTACATTCATTTAACCGTGATTAATTGAAGAGGCGTAAACTGGGCGGTGAAAACGTGGCGTTTTATCTGCTATAGTATAGCATGGGCCTTGGGTAGGGAAGTGATGTGTTGACGAGAGTCACTTCATAACATGTGACACACAGAGTGTTTCAACTTCCATTTCAGACTAAGATTTGGTCAGTGTTTGTTTCTGTACAACCACACTTGCTAAATGGAAAAAAGCGCATGTTTTCTGTTTCTAGAAGAACACTGCGTTTTTTACCATAAATTGTGTTTGTCAGTAAGAACAAATCAAATCTTGGGACAGAAAAGGAAGCTGAGACTGTTGGTAAGAAATTTGATAAAGTGATCCCTCGTCTCCAGGTTATACGAGACAAAAAAGGTTATCTATCCTAATAGTTTCTCTCGGGTGTTTATTTATTCGGTGTCGGCTTTTACACTACGGGTATTAAACATGAAGAATGTAACTATGGTACGCACGGGAATATATTGACATGATTTTAACGGGAAAGTAACTAGTATTGAATTATTTCTTTTAAGTTATTTGGTCTGGCAATTACATTTTCCTTCATAAAACTGAAATTAAAAAAATCTATTTTTTATCTGCCCACACTTGACTGTGCCACCCTGTACATAAAACTGACTAAATCCATGACGTCAAAAGACATCTTATGACGTCAGTAGACATCTTAACCCTAATGAGTTTGACTGCCAGAATCAACGAGAAGGTTTGACTATTTGTTAAAAAAACACATGTCTTATTTATAAACCTACCGTTCTGTATTTTTATTAGATGTTAGTATATATACTAAAGTAATGTGTACCTAATATCAAGTGAAAATATTGAATATATAAGGAGAAATAGATACATAGGTATATAATATATTGGCAACTGAGAGAGCAGAGCTGTGATTGGGTGGAGTGTGACCCAATCACAGCTCGCGCATGTGTCTGTATTCCATGAAAACGTGGACAGATTCGTGTGTATTGGCTAACCAAACTATATTTCTACGTTGCCACACGTCACCAAAGTACAATTAATTTCATAATATACGTGATTTACGCCGATACTTAAATATTTTGAGACTTTTAATTAAATACAAAAATTATATTTTGTATTTATGTAGGAACAAAGTCAAGAAAGACCAGTAAATTTAAAGGAATAACATGAAAGATATAAAGTAATTAAAAAAATATATGCCTATAAAACACATGTTAAAATCATTAGGGTTAATGACGTCAATAGACATCATAATGACGTCAATAGACATTTTATGAAGATAATACACTTCTGTTACTGCATAGACAAAGGTTTAATTCATAACATTACTAATGTACTCTCCAATAGATTAAATCAAAGAATAGCTACATTCAATGCTAACTAACTTTTTTTTGTTTGTAAACTGAATAAAACTAGCAAGAAGATTTTACTTTAAGATTTATTGTGCAATGACTTCAAATAGAGTAATATATTATTATCTACATCTATTTCTACACTCAAAAGATTATTGTATTTGAATAAAGTAAAATAAATAGATTTAGTGAAGATGGTTCTCGTGTAACAACTAAAATAAAGAGTGAGAATAAAAACAGAAGTTCATCTTAGTAACAGAAAAGTGTTCAGATAAGACTCTAAAGGTATGGGTAGTTGCACCTAGTGTAACTCCTAGTGTAACTCCTAGTGTAACTCCTAGTGTAGCTCCTAGTGTAGCTCCTAGTGTAACTCCTAGTGTAGCTCCTAGTGTAACTCCTAGTGTAACTCCTAGTGTAACTCCTAGTGTAACTCCTAGTGTAACTCCTAGTGTAACTCCTAGTGTAATTCCTAGTGTAGCTCCTAGTGTAGCTCCTAGTGTAACTCCTAGTGTAACTCCTAGTGTAACTCCTAGTGTAACTCCTAGTGTAACTCCTATGTAGCTCCTAGTGTAGCTCCTAGTGTAGCTCCTAGTGTAACTCCTAGTGTAACTCCTAGTGTAACTCCTAGTGTAGCTCCTAGTGTAACTCCTAGTGTAACTCCTAGTGTAGCTCCTAGTGTAACTCCTAGTGTAACTCCTAGTGTAACTCCTAGTGTAACTCCTAGTGTAGCTCCTAGTGTAACTCCTAGTGTAACTCCTAGTGTAACTCCTAGTGTAACTCCTAGTGTAACTCCTAGTGTAACTCCTAGTGTAACTCCTAGTGTAACTCCTAGTGTAACTCTTAGTGTAACTCCTAGTGTAACTCCTAGTGTAACTCCTAGTGTAGCTCCTAGTGTAACACCTAGTGTAACTCCTAGTGTAACTCCTAGTGTAACACCTAGTGTAACTCTTAGTGTAACTCCTAGTGTAACTCTTAGTGTAACTCCTAGTGTAGCTCCTAGTGTAACTCCTAGTGTAACTCCTAGTGTAACTCCTAGTGTAACTCCTAGTGTAACTCCTAGTGTAACTCCTAGTGTAGCTCCTAGTGTAACTCCTAGTGTAACTCCTAGTGTAACTCTTAGTGTAACTCCTAGCGTAGCTCCTAGTGTAACACCTAGTGTAACTCTTAGTGTAACTCCTAGTGTAACTCCTAGTGTAACTCCAAGTGTAACTCCTAGTGTAACTCCTAGTGTAACTCCAAGTGTAACTCTTAGTGTAACTCCTAGTGTAACTCCTAGTTAATTACCTGGAATCATACCTAGTTTTCAGAGACCATCACTAGTTTCTCCCTAGTTTCTCACCTAGTTCACCCTTAGTTTCTCGCCTAGTTCACCCCTAGTTTCTCACCTAGTTCAACCCTAGTTTCTCACCTAGTTCATTCCTAGTTTCTCACCTAGTTCAACCCTAGTTTCTCACCTAGTTCATTCCTAGTTTCTCACCTAGTTCACCCCTAGTTTCTCACCTAGTTCATCCCTAGTTTCTCACCTAGTTTCTCCCTAGTTTCTCACCTAGTTTACACAGGCCGGCAATGAGTACGAAGGCTGTGATGGTGAAAAAGGCCCCTATCTCCTCCCACCGAAAAGAGGCGAGGTGTACCGTAGGTTCGTGATGTTCTTCGGAACAGTTCATGGGGGAGCTGGTGGAGAGCTCTAATGGGGGAGTAGAACAGATGTTATAGCAATGGTTAGTGGGCACAAATGTGCTAAATATGAAAATAAAAATACTTATTGAATGATAGTGTAAAAGATAATTTATACATAGAGGTCCAAGCACTTTTAAAGTAAAAACTACTTTTCAGATATTGCAAGTGGAGAGTTCTAAAAAAAGGAGTATAACTTCAGTCACGAGTTCTAACAATACATTATAACAATGGTTAGGTAACCACACGTACACGAGCGTCTTTTTGACGTGCGTCTATTAACGCACGTCCCAAAAATATCATGTAACTCTATTGTACATATGTAGACAAACACGCGTCTTTTGAACGCACGGTAAAAGAATTAGAAAATCAGGCAATTGTGGACGCAAGAAAAAGACGCTGCGTCAAAAAAACGCTCCTGTATGAGGGCTCTTATAGCACCTAACTGATTCAACTAGTCACTAGGGTTGTGACAATACGCTTTGAAAATCATTGAGAATTAAAGAGTATTGAATGTTTCTACACCAGCGGTATACAGTACTGTGTCTATGATATTCTTAAGATCTATGATTTATAAAGCATATTGTCACAACTCTAGTGATTGATATCACTTCGCTCATTTGCGACAACTCTGTCATACCTCTAGAGAAGCTATTTTTCAGGAGAGGCATTTTGTAATGTACGTACATTTAATGGTATATCGTTAGGACATTTAGCCTCTCTAGCGGTACATTCTAGAGCTGTCAAACGGTTACCAAATAATCAGTATTTTGAGATTAATAGGACTGTGTGGATAACTCTTTATTACTTGTTTGTGTTTTTGACTTTGTTCTTGCAAATGAGCGATATGGCATTACTAAAACCTAAGAATATTTTGCAATATATAATATAATAGCTTTACTTTTTAATCTTCAAACCGATTAGTTTATTTCACTGAAATTTTAAAGTTAGATGATAGATTACACACAACAAATTTTAACGGTTAAATACTAGATTTTTAAAATATAAATCTTTTTTAAATGATAAATAATAAAGAAAGAGAAAGCATTTATTCATAGTAGGGGTTTAACGTCTGCTTCAGCCATATATATTGGGCCCAATTGTCAGTCCACGGTTTGTTTTGCGTGTTATTCTCAATAGCTACCCAGGCAGCAAGAGTTTGTTCCTGGGATAGTAAGGGAATATCCCAGGAGTATATCATTCTTGCCTGGATTATTCCCATTCTATCCCAGGAATAATGCTTGTTGCCTGGGTACTTGTAAAATAATATACTCCACAGTTAGGTACCAGTACCTCGATAACGAAACATTTTTAGACATTTTATCAAGAAAAAGTGTTATTATGCAGACTGTCAAATTTAAGTCGAATCTAATAAGATTTAAACCGTATTGAAGATTTTATTATAATTACAATGTTATCTAATATTCATTTTTTATTATAATTACTGTTCAACTAGACTACAGCTCCTCTATGATTAACTATACAGGACTTCATTATAGAGGACTATTCTGTTAACTATTACTATTTATCTGTTATTTAGTGACTAACTAACTTTTTTTGATTATTATGTTTTTATTATTCTAACTATTTTATTATTTAGCTAGCATTATTCCCCAATATTCTGACTCACTCTAAATAAAATGATGTTGTATTTTTGATGAGGAGACTGACATTTATATAGTTCAAGTTCAATCTTGATTAGCAGTTGAATATTAAATACCACTGACTTATTATTCCTTTAAAATACAATATTTGATAATATTATACCTTTTCTATAAGCCACAACATTTGATAATATTAACCGTGTACCATTAAAGTAAAATATACTGTAAGGTTGACATCAGTTGTCAAAATTAGATGAAACTGTCAGAATAATTTAAAATAAAGAGATGATACATAAAGACTGTTAAATCATTGTGTTACATCTTCTATTATTTCCTTAAGCATATTTTTCAGTGCTGCAATTTACACTGTGGTATGACTACTACCCGTTAGAAACACTAGGTGTAACGGTGCAATTTCATGTTTTATACGATATGATTGGTATTTAGTTGAGATGGTATCCATGATACCTGCAGGTATCATGGATACCATCTCAAATAAATACCAATTATATCGTTTTTTCTTATTTTCTCGTGGAAAAAGTAGGAAGAGCTTAGCAAAAAGTCTGGTGGAAAGACTTTAAAAAACCTGCGTGTGTACGGCCCTTTAGAGGTGTTTTACACCTATTCTGCACATTGTGAGGAAGAAGAATGTTTATTATTGTTTAACTTGTTTTTGTAGGCCCCGCTTTTATTACCAAATCACGACTCAGACTTATTACAAATAGTAACAAGACTGAGGTAAGACACAAGGTTATTATGTAATAGTAACCCCTCAACCATTTCATTTTCTATGAGTTAAAAGAAAATGTTTTAGGGGCTCGCTTGACTTAGCGTATATTGAAACTCTGCGATGAAACTTCAAAGTGGTGAATAAATTAAACATTTATTCTGGTATAGAGACTAATTACACTGATGTAATTATAATTATTATATAACATTTATGTAAGCTATGAAGACTAATTTCCGAACCAATTGCTTCTAAAGACCTCATCTCAATGATAATAATGATGGTTTTGCAGCTTAAGTTGAACAAACATCACAAAAATGGTATCGGTTTTCTATTTCTACATAATGCATTAACGGTGGCTGAAAATTTCGGTCTCAGAAAATTCGGTCTATCAACATAGATGGCCATTCTGTAGTTTGTTGTATCCGCTTGTTTGTTGTACTATAGACTTCGTGATTATTTAATGACCTGGCAGGGGGTTTGGATAAGTTTTATCGTCTAACTGATAAGTTTTAATTTATACCTCAGATCGAAATTTTCCGCTCAAATCTCATGTCGAAATTACTAATGTCACGCATCATTTTACAACAGTTAATGATGTTATCTGCTTTTAATAAATAAACTACACATTTTAGTACTCTTAGTTTCAACTTTTTCTATTATTGTTCTTTAATGACACCATTATAAAACGAGACAGAGTTTACCTAGAACCTATAAGAACGACGAGACATGCATTGCAATTATTATAGCTTTTATAAAAGCGGGGCCTGCCTGTATAGTATGATAGTGAAAACAGTAAAGCGTGTAGCTTTAGAAGAGCGTTATTAAGAACGTTATTAGGAGTGTTCAAAGAGCGTTATTAAGAGTGTTTAGGAGATTTATTAAGAGGACTGTTAGAAAGGGATTGTAAAGTGGTTTTTCTATCTACTAACAATACTTGTCCGATTGAGCTGAGATTTCGACAGAAGGTGTAAAATGCTCTTGTGAATTGAAGTTGCTTTTTCAGCTCAAAGGTCCCTTTCTACTGTGGCACACCCTGTCTCTCACCCCCCCCCCCCTACACTGACTTATAGTTGTCACACCAAAATGAAACTTTTTGTAGGTTTTCCTTGGAATGTTTATTGGGGAATTGAAGTGAAAAAAAAATCGGTAAAAATTGCAAAAAACACTGAACGATCCCTTGAACTCTGAGGCGTTATTAATAATGCTTAAGAACGTATTAAAAGTGTTTAAGAGCGATATTAAGAGTGTTTAAGAGCGTATTAAGAGTGTTTAAGAGCTTTATGACTGCTAACTCTGTGGCTTTATTAACAGTGACAGTTTTTTACCGAAAGTGTCTAGAACGGCATCGATAAGTGATATCCGTAAGTGTGCCGGTGCAGGTGATACAGCATGATACTTACGAACACAGCGCGATACTTGGGGAGAAAAGATACGTAAGATATCGAGCAATAGCTACTTGGGCAGAAAAGATACATAAGCTACAAGTTAGATATACATCAGTTCCTTATTATCATTAGCTCGTCAATAAATTAACGTTGAATATAACCGTAACCCCGTAAGGTTGCTACAGTGAGTGTATCCAAGATACTACCAGGTATCACGGATACCTCTACTTTCTTACAACTGATGATCATTCGTAGCAAACAAAAGAATATTTGTTCAGTATAGAGGCTGCTGCCTCACTCAAGACTCTATATTCACTATGAACTATTTCACTATAGAGGAGTACTAAGTTAAATACTTTCACTATAGAGGAGTACTAAGTTAACTACTTTCACTATAGAGGAGTACTAAGTTAACTACTTTCACTATAAGAGACTCTCTCACCTCCGTGTCTAGCCTCTACATTGTGTTTGGTGGATGAACGGGAGAGATCGGCAATTATCTGGAATGAGGGGCAGTATTCTATTAGGGCAGTATTGGGGCAGTATGAGGGCAGTATTGGGGCAGTGTGAGGGCAGTATTCAATTAGGGCAGTATTGGGTCAGTGTGAGGGCAGTATTGGGGCAGTGTGAGGGCAGTATGAGGGCAGTATTCAATTAGGGCAGTATTGGGTCAGTGTGAGGGCAGTATTGGGGCAGTGTGAGGGCAGTATGAGGGCAGTATTCAATTAGGGCAGTATTGGGTCAGTGTGAGGGCAGTATTGGGGCAGTGTGAGGGCAGTATTGGGGCAGTGTGAGGGCAGTATGAGGGCAGTATTCAATTAGGGCAGTATTGGGTCAGTGTGAGGGCAGTATTGGGGCAGTGTGAGGGCAGTATGAGGGCAGTATTCAATTAGGGCAGTATTGGGTCAGTGTGAGGGCAGTATTGGGGCAGTGTGAGGGCAGTATGAGGGCAGTATTCAATTAGGGCAGTATTGGGGCAGTGTGAGGGCAGTATTCAATTAGGGCAGTATTGGGGCAGTGTGAGGGCAGTGTGAGGGCAGTATTCAATTAGGGCAGTATTGGGGCAGTGTGAGGGCAGTGTGAGGGCAGTATTCAATTAGGGCAGTATTGGGGCAGTATGAGGGCAGTATGAGTTAGATACATTCCCTGACAACAAGGATTTATTCCTGGAATATTTGAGGAAATTTCCAAGGCAAGAAAGATTCATTCCTTAAATATTCTCTCCAATATCCCAGGAATAAATGCTCGTTGCCTGGGAAGACGTAAACATTAGGAAAAAAAGGTTGAAAACCGTTGTTGCCAGAGGTTGTTTCTCAGTAACTTGAGTGACTGAGTTTCTAACTTAACTACTTAAAAACATTACTCAAGTTCCTTAAAGTGACTCACCTGCTGTGTAGTGAGTGCTTGAGGCTGGTGAAGCTGGTGAGTGACGTTTGGTCTCTCTCCACTCACCACACTCACCACTAGCACCAGGGTGAACAAGAGCAGCTTCATGGTGATCGCTGTGGAGAAAAGAGAATGTTGTGATTAGTGAGAGGGAGGGGAGGGGGAGGAGTTACAGTGATAGCAATGAAGTCACCCCTCGAATAGTCGTTTTCTGTTAAAGAAAATCAAAGATATCGTAATGGAAGAGCATAACCTTAGCACTCACTGAGAAAAATTGCAAGTCAACCAGACTCATCACTCGAGTCAAGTCTTTTCATTGATTGACTGAGTCAATCTGACTATGAATTAGGAGTCAATATGACTCTTGTTTTTAAGTAAAATGTTAGGATGAGAAATTGACTCACATTTTTGAACCGGTTTGGGGACAAACTGAACTCAAATTTTGAGTCAAATTGACTCGCATTTTTCTATCATCGCTAATCACATGCAATATTTAGTTTGTTGTCAGTTACTATAGTGGTGTGAAGAGAGAGAACACCTGAACAGTTCTTTCTAATTACCTATATAGTTTGTTGTCAGTTACTATAGTGGTGTGAAGAGAGAGAACACCTGAACAGTTCTTTCTAATTACCTATATAGTTTGTTGTCAGTTACTATAGTGGTGTGAAGAGAGAGAACACCTGAACAGTTCTTTCTAATTACCTATATAGTTTGTTGTCAGTTACTATAGTGGTGTGGAGAGAGAGAACACCTGAACAGTTCTTTCTAATTTCCTATATAGTTTGTTGTCAGTTACTATAGTGGTGTGAAGAGAGAGAACACCTGAACAGTTCTTTCTAATTACCTATATAGTTTGTTGTCAGTTACTATAGTGGTGTGGAGAGAGAGAACACCTGAACAGTTCTTTCTAATTTCCTATATAGTTTGTTGTCAGTTACTATAGTGGTGTGAAGAGAGAGAACACCTGAACAGTTCTTTCTAATTACCTATATAGTTTGTTGTCAGTTAGTATAGTGGTGTGAAGAGAGAGAACACCTGAACAGTTCTTTCTAATTACCTATATAGTTTGTTGTCAGTTAGTATAGAGGTGTGAAGAGAGAGAACACCTGAACAGTTCTTTCTAATTACCTATATAGTTTGTTGTCAGTTACTATAGTGGTGTGGAGAGAGAGAACACCTGAACAGTTCTTTCTAATTTCCTATATAGTTTGTTGTCAGTTACTATAGAGGTGTGAAGAGAGAGAACACCTGAACAGTTCTTTCTAATTACCTATATAGTTTGTTGTCAGTTACTATAGTGGTGTGAAGAGAGAGAACACCTGAACAGTTCTTTCTAATTACCTATATAGTTTGTTGTCAGTTAGTATAGTGGTGTGAAGAGAGAGAACACCTGAACAGTTCTTTCTAATTACCTATATAGTTTGTTGTCAGTTACTATAGTGGTGTGAAGAGAGAGAACACCTGAACAGTTCTTTCTAATTACCTATATAGTTTGTTGTCAGTTAGTATAGTGGTGTGAAGAGAGAGAACACCTGAACAGTTCTTTCTAATTACCTATATAGTTTGTTGTCAGTTACTTTAGTGGTGTGAAGAGAGAGAACACCTGAACAGTTCTTTCTAATTACCTATATAGTTTGTTGTCAGTTACTATAGTGGTGTGAAAAGAGAGAACACCTGAACAGTTCTTTCTAATTACCTATATAGTTTGTTGTCAGTTACTATAGTGGTGTGAAGAGAGAGAACACCTGAACAGTTCTTTCTAATTACCTATATAGTTTGTTGTCAGTTACTATAGTGGTGTGAAGAGAGAGAACACCTGAACAGCTCTTTCTAATTACCTATATAGTTTGTTGTCAGTTACTATAGTGGTGTGAAAAGAGAGAACACCTGAACAGTTCTTTCTAATTACCTATATAGTTTGTTGTCAGTTACTATAGTGGTGTGAAGAGAGAGAACACCTGAACAGTTCTTTCTAATTACCTATATAGTTTGTTGTCAGTTAGTATAGTGGTGTGAAGAGAGAGAACACCTGAACAGTTCTTTCTAATTTCCTATATAGTTTGTTGTCAGTTACTATAGAGGTGTGAAGAGAGAGAACACCTGAACAGTTCTTTCTAATTACCTATATAGTTTGTTGTCAGTTACTATAGAGGTGTGAAGAGAGAGAACACCTGAACAGTTCTTTCTAATTACCTATATAGTTTGTTGTCAGTTACTATAGTGGTGTGAAGAGAGAGAACACCTGAACAGTTCTTTCTAATTACCTATATAGTTTGTTGTCAGTTACTATAGTGGTGTGAAGAGAGAGAACACCTGAACAGTTCTTTCTAATTACCTATATAGTTTGTTGTCAGTTAGTATAGTGGTGTGAAAAGAGAGAACACCTGAACAGTTCTTTCTAATTACCTATATAGTTTGTTGTCAGTTAGTATAGAGGTGTGAAGAGAGAGAACACCTGAACAGTTCTTTCTAATTACCTATATAGTTTGTTGTCAGTTAGTATAGTGGTGTGGAGAGAGAGAACACCTGAACAGTTCTTTCTAATTACCTATATAGTTTGTTGTCAGTTAGTATAGTGGTGTGAAGAGAGAGAACACCTGAACAGTTCTTTCTAATTACCTATATAGTTTGTTGTCAGTTAGTATAGTGGTGTGAAGAGAGAGAACACCTGAACAGTTCTTTCTAATTACCTATATAGTTTGTTGTCAGTTACTATAGTGGTGTGGAGAGAGAGAACACCTGAACAGTTCTTTCTAATTACCTATATAGTTTGTTGTCAGTTAGTATAGTGGTGTGAAGAGAGAGAACACCTGAACAGTTCTTTCTAATTACCTATATAGTTTGTTGTCAGTTACTATAGTGGTGTGAAGAGAGAGAACACCTGAACAGTTCTTTCTAATTACCTATATAGTTTGTTGTCAGTTAGTATAGAGGTGTGAAGAGAGAGAACACCTGAACAGTTCTTTCTAATTACCTATATAGTTTGTTGTCAGTTAGTATAGTGGTGTGGAGAGAGAGAACACCTGAACAGTTCTTTCTAATTACCTATATAGTTTGTTGTCAGTTAGTATAGTGGTGTGAAGAGAGAGAACACCTGAACAGTTCTTTCTAATTACCTATATAGTTTGTTGTCAGTTAGTATAGTGGTGTGAAGAGAGAGAACACCTGAACAGTTCTTTCTAATTACCTATATAGTTTGTTGTCAGTTAGTATAGTGGTGTGAAGAGAGAGAACACCTGAACAGTTCTTTCTAATTACCTATATAGTTTGTTGTCAGTTACTATAGTGGTGTGGAGAGAGAGAACACCTGAACAGTTCTTTCTAATTACCTATATAGTTTGTTGTCAGTTACTATAGTGGTGTGGAGAGAGAGAACACCTGAACAGTTCTTTCTAATTACCTATATAGTTTGTTGTCAGTTACTATAGTGGTGTGGAGAGAGAGAACACCTGAACAGTTCTTTCTAATTACCTATATAGTTTGTTGTCAGTTACTATAGTGGTGTGGAGAGAGAGAACACCTGAACAGTTCTTTCTAATTACCTATATAGTTTGTTGTCAGTTAGTATAGTGGTGTGGAGAGAGAGAACACCTGAACAGTTCTTTCTAATTACCTATATAGTTTGTTGTCAGTTACTATAGTGGTGTGGAGAGAGAGAACACCTGAACAGTTCTTTCTAATTACCTATATAGTTTGTTGTCAGTTACTATAGTGGTGTGAAGAGAGAGAACACCTGAACAGTTCTTTCTAATTACCTATATAGTTTGTTGTCAGTTACTATAGTGGTGTGAAGAGAGAGAACACCTGAACAGTTCTTTCTAATTACCTATATAGTTTGTTGTCAGTTAGTATAGTGGTGTGGAGAGAGAGAACACCTGAACAGTTCTTTCTAATTACCTATATAGTTTGTTGTCAGTTACTATAGTGGTGTGGAGAGAGAGAACACCTGAACAGTTCTTTCTAATTACCTATATAGTTTGTTGTCAGTTAGTATAGTGGTGTGAAGAGAGAGAACACCTGAACAGCTCTTTCTAATTACCTATATAGTTTGTTGTCAGTTAGTATAGTGGTGTGATGAGAGAGAACACCTGAACAGTTCTTTCTAATTACCTATATAGTTTGTTGTCAGTTACTATAGTGGTGTGAAGAGAGAGAACACCTGAACAGTTCTTTCTAATTACCTATATAGTTTGTTGTCAGTTACTATAGTGGTGTGAAGAGAGAGAACACCTGAACAGTTCTTTCTAATTACCTATATAGTTTGTTGTCAGTTACTATAGTGGTGTGGAGAGAGAGAACACCTGAACAGTTCTTTCTAATTACCTATATAGTTTGTTGTCAGTTACTATAGTGGTGTGGAGAGAGAGAACACCTGAACAGTTCTTTCTAATTACCTATATAGTTTGTTGTCAGTTAGTATAGAGGTGTGAAGAGAGAGAACACCTGAACAGTTCTTTCTAATTACCTATATAGTTTGTTGTCAGTTACTATAGAGGTGTGAAGAGAGAGAACACCTGAACAGTTCTTTCTAATTACCTATATAGTTTGTTGTCAGTTACTATAGTGGTGTGAAGAGAGAGAACACCTGAACAGTTCTTTCTAATTACCTATATAGTTTGTTGTCAGTTACTATAGTGGTGTGGAGAGAGAGAACACCTGAACAGTTCTTTCTAATTACCTATATAGTTTGTTGTCAGTTACTATAGTGGTGTGGAGAGAGAGAACACCTGAACAGTTCTTTCTAATTACCTATATAGTTTGTTGTCAGTTACTATAGTGGTGTGGAGAGAGAGAACACCTGAACAGTTCTTTCTAATTACCTATATAGTTTGTTGTCAGTTAGTATAGTGGTGTGAAGAGAGAGAACACCTGAACAGTTCTTTCTAATTACCTATATAGTTTGTTGTCAGTTACTATAGTGGTGTGAAGAGAGAGAACACCTGAACAGTTCTTTCTAATTACCTATATAGTTTGTTGTCAGTTAGTATAGTGGTGTGAAGAGAGAGAACACCTGAACAGTTCTTTCTAATTACCTATATAGTTTGTTGTCAGTTAGTATAGTGGTGTGGAGAGAGAGAACACCTGAACAGTTCTTTCTAATTACCTATATAGTTTGTTGTCAGTTACTATAGTGGTGTGAAGAGAGAGAACACCTGAACAGTTCTTTCTAATTACCTATATAGTTTGTTGTCAGTTAGTATAGTGGTGTGAAGAGAGAGAACACCTGAACAGTTCTTTCTAATTACCTATATAGTTTGTTGTCAGTTAGTATAGTGGTGTGAAGAGAGAGAACACCTGAACAGTTCTTTCTAATTACCTATATAGTTTGTTGTCAGTTAGTATAGTGGTGTGAAGAGAGAGAACACCTGAACAGTTCTTTCTAATTACCTATATAGTTTGTTGTCAGTTAGTATAGTGGTGTGAAGAGAGAGAACACCTGAACAGTTCTTTCTAATTACCTATATAGTTTGTTGTCAGTTAGTATAGTGGTGTGAAGAGAGAGAACACCTGAACAGTTCTTTCTAATTACCTATATAGTTTGTTGTCAGTTAGTATAGAGGTGTGAAGAGAGAGAACACCTGAACAGTTCTTTCTAATTACCTATATAGTTTGTTGTCAGTTAGTATAGTGGTGTGAAGAGAGAGAACACCTGAACAGTTCTTTCTAATTACCTATATAGTTTGTTGTCAGTTAGTATAGTGGTGTGAAGAGAGAGAACACCTGAACAGTTCTTTCTAATTACCTATATAGTTTGTTGTCAGTTAGTATAGTGGTGTGAAGAGAGAGAACACCTGAACAGTTCTTTCTAATTACCTATATAGTTTGTTGTCAGTTACTATAGTGGTGTGAAGAGAGAGAACACCTGAACAGTTCTTTCTAATTACCTATATAGTTTGTTGTCAGTTACTATAGTGGTGTGAAGAGAGAGAACACCTGAACAGTTCTTTCTAATTACCTATATAGTTTGTTGTCAGTTACTATAGTGGTGTGAAGAGAGAGAACACCTGAACAGTTCTTTCTAATTACCTATATAGTTTGTTGTCAGTTACTATAGTGGTGTGAAGAGAGAGAACACCTGAACAGTTCTTTCTAATTACCTATATAGTTTGTTGTCAGTTAGTATAGTGGTGTGAAGAGAGAGAGAACACCTGAACAGTTCTTTCTAATTACCTATATAGTTTGTTGTCAGTTAGTATAGTGGTGTGAAGAGAGAGAACACCTGAACAGTTCTTTCTAATTTCCTATATAGTTTGTTGTCAGTTACTATAGTGGTGTGAAGAGAGAGAACACCTGAACAGTTCTTTCTAATTACCTATATAGTTTGTTGTCAGTTACTATAGTGGTGTGAAGAGAGAGAACACCTGAACAGTTCTTTCTAATTACCTATATAGTTTGTTGTCAGTTACTATAGTGGTGTGAAGAGAGAGAACACCTGAACAGTTCTTTCTAATTACCTATATAGTTTGTTGTCAGTTAGTATAGTGGTGTGAAGAGAGAGAACACCTGAACAGTTCTTTCTAATTACCTATATAGTTTGTTGTCAGTTAGTATAGTGGTGTGAAGAGAGAGAACACCTGAACAGTTCTTTCTAATTACCTATATAGTTTGTTGTCAGTTACTATAGTGGTGTGAAGAGAGAGAACACCTGAACAGTTCTTTCTAATTACCTATATAGTTTGTTGTCAGTTACTATAGTGGTGTGGAGAGAGAGAACACCTGAACAAGTCTTTCTAATTACCTATATAGTTTGTTGTCAGTTACTATAGTGGTGTGAAGAGAGAGAACACCTGAACAGTTCTTTCTAATTACCTATATAGTTTGTTGTCAGTTAGTATAGTGGTGTGAAGAGAGAGAACACCTGAACAGTTCTTTCTAATTACCTATATAGTTTGTTGTCAGTTACTATAGTGGTGTGAAGAGAGAGAACACCTGAACAGTTCTTTCTAATTACCTATATAGTTTGTTGTCAGTTACTATAGTGGTGTGAAGAGAGAGAACACCTGAACAGTTCTTTCAAATTACCTATATAGTTTGTTGTCAGTTACTATAGTGGTGTGAAGAGAGAGAACACCTGAACAGTTCTTTCTAATTACCTATATAGTTTGTTGTCAGTTACTATAGTGGTGTGAAGAGAGAGAACACCTGAACAGTTCTTTCTAATTACCTATATAGTTTGTTGTCAGTTACTATAGTGGTGTGAAGAGAGAGAACACCTGAACAGTTCTTTCTAATTACCTATATAGTTTGTTGTCAGTTAGTATAGTGGTGTGAAGAGAGAGAACACCTGAACAGTTCTTTCTAATTACCTATATAGTTTGTTGTCAGTTACTATAGTGGTGTGAAGAGAGAGAACACCTGAACAGTTCTTTCTAATTACCTATATAGTTTGTTGTCAGTTAGTATAGAGGTGTGAAGAGAGAGAACACCTGAACAGTTCTTTCTAATTACCTATATAGTTTGTTGTCAGTTACTATAGTGGTGTGAAGAGAGAGAACACCTGAACAGTTCTTTCTAATTACCTATATAGTTTGTTGTCAGTTAGTATAGTGGTGTGAAGAGAGAGAACACCTGAACAGTTCTTTCTAATTACCTATATAGTTTGTTGTCAGTTAGTATAGTGGTGTGAAGAGAGAGAACACCTGAACAGTTCTTTCTAATTACCTATATAGTTTGTTGTCAGTTACTATAGTGGTGTGAAGAGAGAGAACACCTGAACAGTTCTTTCTAATTACCTATATAGTTTGTTGTCAGTTAGTATAGTGGTGTGAAGAGAGAGAACACCTGAACAGTTCTTTCTAATTACCTATATAGTTTGTTGTCAGTTAGTATAGTGGTGTGAAGAGAGAGAACACCTGAACAGTTCTTTCTAATTACCTATATAGTTTGTTGTCAGTTACTATAGTGGTGTGAAGAGAGAGAACACCTGAACAGTTCTTTCTAATTACCTATATAGTTTGTTGTCAGTTACTATAGTGGTGTGAAGAGAGAGAACACCTGAACAGTTCTTTCTAATTACCTATATAGTTTGTTGTCAGTTAGTATAGTGGTGTGAAGAGAGAGAACACCTGAACAGTTCTTTCTAATTTCCTATATAGTTTGTTGTCAGTTACTATAGTGGTGTGAAGAGAGAGAACACCTGAACAGTTCTTTCTAATTACCTATTTAGTTTGTTGTCAGTTACTATAGTGGTGTGATGAGAGAGAACACCTGAACAGTTCTTTCTAATTACCTATATAGTTTGTTGTCAGTTACTATAGTGGTGTGAAGAGAGAGAACACCTGAACAGTTCTTTCTAATTACCTATATAGTTTGTTGTCAGTTACTATAGTGGTGTGAAGAGAGAGAACACCTGAACAGTTCTTTCTAATTACCTATATAGTTTGTTGTCAGTTACTATAGTGGTGTGAAGAGAGAAAACACCTGAACAGTTCTTTCTAATTACCTATATAGTTTGTTGTCAGTTACTATAGTGGTGTGAAGAGAGAGAACACCTGAACAGTTCTTTCTAATTACCTATATAGTTTGTTGTCAGTTACTATAGTGGTGTGAAGAGAGAGAACACCTGAACAGTTCTTTCTAATTACCTATATAGTTTGTTGTCAGTTACTATAGTGGTGTGAAGAGAGAGAACACCTGAACAGTTCTTTCTAATTACCTATATAGTTTGTTGTCAGTTACTATAGTGGTGTGAAGAGAGAGAACACCTGAACAGTTCTTTCTAATTACCTATATAGTTTGTTGTCAGTTACTATAGTGGTGTGAAGAGAGAGAACACCTGAACAGTTCTTTCTAATTACCTATATAGTTTGTTGTCAGTTACTATAGTGGTGTGAAGAGAGAGAACACCTGAACAGTTCTTTCTAATTACCTATATAGTTTGTTGTCAGTTAGTATAGTGGTGTGAAGAGAGAGAACACCTGAACAGTTCTTTCTAATTACCTATATAGTTTGTTGTCAGTTACTATAGTGGTGTGAAGAGAGAGAACACCTGAACAGTTCTTTCTAATTACCTATATAGTTTGTTGTCAGTTAGTATAGTGGTGTGAAGAGAGAGAACACCTGAACAGTTCTTTCTAATTACCTATATAGTTTGTTGTCAGTTACTATAGTGGTGTGAAGAGAGAGAACACCTGAACAGTTCTTTCTAATTACCTATATAGTTTGTTGTCAGTTACTATAGAGGTGTGAAATGAGAGAACACCTGAACAGTTCTTTCTAATTACCTATATAGTTTGTTGTCAGTTACTATAGTGGTGTGAAAAGAGAGAACACCTGAACAGTTCTTTCTAATTACCTATATAGTTTGTTGTCAGTTACTATAGTGGTGTGAAGAGAGAGAACACCTGAACAGTTCTTTCTAATTACCTATTTACCCGGGGATAATTTTTCTACTCAGGGAGACACCTTCTAATCGATTGTATTTCACAGTACATTCACTGAACACAATGTACAGCTACACTGTACAGGTACACAGTACAGCAACACTGTAAAGGTACACTGTAAAGGTACACTACATTCACTGATAGCTACACTGTACTGGAACACTGTTCAAGTACACTGCGTGTGTCTCATACAGGTACACTGCGTGTGCCTCATACAGGTACACTGCGTGTGTCTCATACAGGTGCACTGCGTGTGTCTCATACAGGTACACTGCGTGTGTCTCATACAGGTGCACTGCGTGTGTCTCATACAGGTGCACTGCGTGTGTCTCATACAGGTACACTGCGTGTGTCTCATACAGGTGCACTGCGTGTGCCTCATACAGGTACACTGCGTGTGTCTCATACAGGTACACTGCGTGTGTCTCATACAGGTACACTGCGTGTGCCTCATACAGGTACACTGCGTGTGCCTCATACAGGTACACTGCGTGTGCCTCATACAGGTACACTGCGTGTGTCTCATACAGGTACACTGCGTGTGTCTCATACAGGTACACTGCGTGTGCCTCATACAGGTACACTGCGTGTGCCTCATACAGGTACACTGCGTGTGCCTCATACAGGTACACTGCGTGTGCCTCATACAGGTACACTGCGTGTGTCTCATACAGGTACACTGCGTGTGCCTCATACAGGTACACTGCGTGTGCCTCATACAGGTACACTGCGTGTGTCTCATACAGGTACACTGCGTGTGTCTCATACAGGTACACTGCGTGTGTCTCATACAGGTACACTGCGTGTGCCTCATACAGCTACACTCCCAATTCACACACTCGGTATACTAACTATTTTGTGACGTACTTCCTTGGTAGCAGACAGAGTGACTAATGGTAACTTTTGTGCTGCCTATTGATGTGTTTGTGACTTCTTGCATAACAAACAACAAGAAACTATAACCGATAAATCGACCAGTGTATCAGTCGATACCCTCGGTATCTAGTGACTCTTGGTACGATATATCTAACGACTAATGGTAACGCTATCACTATTAGATGGTTATTGTTCATATTCTCCATAAAGACAAGCAATAACCATAGGGATAACGCATTTAACAGAATGTAAATGACTATGAAATGACTTGGATGATGACACTAACTCTGATATAGCAAAGTCATTGTCAGCTGACTGAGTAAACAGAAAGAAAATAGAGATAGAAAAAGGGCAAGGTCAGAGGGAGGTATGTCAAGGTCAGAGGGATGTAAGTCAAGTTCAGATGGAGGCAAGTCAAGGTCAGAGGGGGTAAAACAAGGTCAGACGGAGGCAAGTTAAGGTCAGATGGAGGTAGTCAAGGTCAGAGGAAAGTAGTCAAGGTCAGAGGAAAGTAGTCAAGTCAGAGGGAAGTAGTCAAGGTCAGAGGAAAGTAGTCAAGGTCAGAGGAAAGTAGTCAAGGTCAGAGGGAAGTAGTCAAGGTCAGAGGAAAGTAGTCAAGGTCAGAGGAAAGTAGTCAAGGTCAGAGGGGAGTAGTCAAGGTCAGAGGGAAGTAGTCAAGGTCAGAGGGGACCAATCAAAGTCGGAAGGGCGCGAATGAAGGTCAGATGAGCATCTCAAGGTCAGAAGTTACAAAATCAACTCGAGGTCAGAGGTCACAGAGAGGTAGATCAAGGTCGAAGTTATCCAATCAATGGCAAGGTATTCCAATAAAGGTCAAAGGAGGACATTCAAGGTCAAAAGCCATTAAAGGGAAAGGAATCCAATCAAGGCCAAAGTAAACAAGGTCAAAAGAAGACAATCAAGACCAAAGAAGCCAATCAAGGTCAAAATTACATAAAATGAATTTACTAATCCGATAGGTAGGTGTTTCGATCAGGTTAGGAAGTCTAGCATTACTCTCTAAGTTATATTTTAATTGGTATCTCGAACACCTGCAGTTACCAATTAAAATAGACTGATAAAAATAATTACTATAGACTTTTCTCACTTCATCGAAAATGTGGAAGAGTGCAATAACTAATAACTTGCCCTGTCTATGAAACATCACCAATAGCTACATGATATCTTTGAACTACACCTGTTAGAGCAGGTAAATAAATGAGAGTGAGAAACAATTGGTGAGATGTGCAGCTGGTTATATAGAGTAGGTACTATCAGAGAGAAGAAACTAATTTGATGGACTGATAGTACTTCTTATCTCACTGATAAGATGTTCAGTGTCTCTGAACCGAAAGGTGTGACTAAAATAATTACAACTACATTACGTGCACTCGATAGAGCGCATACCTTCACCGCAACTTTGACCCATTATCTCCCAAAGTCTAATAAACTGGTAACTGGATATTGACCAATCGTCTTACCAAGTTTCATGCAATTATATGGTTCAATAATTTAAAGTTATAAATGACCTTGACCTTTGACCGGATTGCTACCAAAATTCTACCAGATGGTTCCTGGACATTGACCAATCGTCTCACCAAATTTCAGGCAATTTGGTTGACTACTTTTTTAGTTATGCGAATAACAAGATGATAAATAAATAAATGCCGGATAAAATATAAGCTTCCGCAATCTGCGAAGGTAATGAGACTAAAAAGAGTAACATTTGTACAGCCTCTGACTGTAGAGTGTAAACAGTGACTGTACATCAGACCTAAATGCAATAACTACTCAATATATTAATTTACAACAGTGCCAAGCTATCACACTGTACACAGTGAGATGACAGGTGTTACAACTGATGACAGGTGTTACAACTGATGACAGGTGTTACAACTGATGACAGGTGTTACAACTGATGACAGGTGTTACAACTGATGACAGGTGTTACAACTGATGACAGGTGTTACAACTGATGACAGGTGTTACAACTGATGACAGGTGTTACAACTGATGACAGGTGTTACAACTGATGACAGGTATTACAACTGATGACAGGTGTTACAACTGATGACAGGTGTTACAACTGATGACAGGTGTTACAACTGATGACAGGTGTTACAACTGATGACAGGTGTTACAACTGATGACAGGTGTTACAACTGATGACAGGTGTTACAACTGATGACAGGTGTTACAACTGATGACAGGTGTTACAACTGATGACAGGTGTTACAACTGATGACAGGTGTTACAACTGATGACAGGTGTTACAACTGATGACAGGTGTTACAACTGATGACAGGTGTTACAACTGATGACATATGTTACAACTGATGACAGGTGTTACAACTGATGACAGGTGTTACAACTGATGACAGGTGTTACAACTGATGACAGGTGTTACAACTGATGACAGGTGTTACAACTGATGACAGGTGTTACAACTGATAGAAATAGAGTGAGGAGTTTATCCATGGCAGTGTAACCTCAAGTTAAATTAAGGCCATGTCAGACGAGCGGTTCTGCCGCAGCGTTTCAAAATCGGTTTTGAAAGATATTCCACTTAACTCCAGATGGGGTGTGGGAGTTGATTGGGGGGCAATGCAACCACCCTGTACTCTACTCTAGGCTCCGGTGAGAAATCAGTTCCGCAATTATTCTTGTACGAGGGTGTTATGTCATTATTTAAGTGCATTTCCTTCTAGAATCTGGAGCGAGATGACCTGATGGTAGAGATGTTTCGGTCTCTCCTGAACACTTATGTTTAGGGATGATTGACGCACTATATCTGCGTCAGTTTTCATTCTAGAAAGACGTTGCAGGACTCGTTTGAAAGAAAAAGAGAGGAGCTCTATACTGCAGTATCAGCTTTTTTCAGATATATTAATTAACAAAAATTATAGCTTATTGAAAATTATGCAAAAAAGATGGATTTTCTCGATCAAATTTTTAAATACAATTTCTAAATAAAAATTGTAACTTCACATATGTTGAAATTGCATCATGACGCAAAGTCTTTCTCTTTCGAATGAGTTTTGTCTCTTGTCTCTGAGAGAAGAAGTGAAGCTCATATAAGGCCTGAAGTTACCCCTAAATATTCATTTTCTATTAAAAAGCTAGTTTTCTATTGGCTGTAGCCAAATTCACAATATTACCAAATTTCAGAATTCTTCCAGATTATTAATAAATAGAATCTGAATGCAGACGGTCCCCTTGATTTAAAAACTAGTGTAATATTTCATCAAAATACCTTACTGATAAGACATGAGTCAGCAGTTTACCTAGTGTGTAGCGGGCATTGCCCGTCACAGTGCACTGCCAGTACACACGGTACACTCAGTACACACGGTACACTCAGTACACACGGTACACATTGTTTATTCAGAGCAATTAACAGCTGTTCTAACCCTAATTCGCTCGTAGTGAATACCTACATACATCCTCATTGGAAAATGCAACACACGGTTAACTTATCGTAAAGATACGATAGCGTACCAATGCTCTGTATCGTAAAGATACGATAGCGTACCGATACTCTGTATCGTAAAGATACGATAGCGATATACCGATGCTCTGTATCGTAAAGATACGATAGCGATATACCGATGCTCTGTATCGTAAAGATACGATAGCGATATACCGATGCTCTGTATCGTAAAGATACGATAGCGTACCAATGCTCTGTATCGTAAAGATACGATAGCGTACCGATACTCTGTATCGTAAAGATACGATAGCGATATACCGATGCTCTGTATCGTAAAGATACGATAGCGTACCGATGCTCTGTATCGTAAAGATACGATAGCGATATACCGATGCTCTGTATCGTAAAGATACGATAGCGATATACCGATGCTCTGTATCGTATCTTAACAAATAAACAAGTACTGTAATAAAAAGGTAAATAAAATAATAAAGGAAAATGAGTAAGTCATTGCAGTTAAATAGGAGATACTGCAGACAGTGTAGAGGCACACTTTAAAGTGTATATTTTAAAGTGTACAGTGTGTAAATTAGGTACACACTCTACACTACCTTTGTTCTGCCTATAACTTCACCAGGTAATTCATCTCATCTAACACTCACACACGGACACAGTGCCTAACATAATAAAACATAGTTAGCTTGTTCTACCACCGCGAAATGGGAGGGAGTACTAAAGGGATAAAGAAATACACACGAATTACGTCAACAGAAGTCCCATCAATGTATTTTCGTGAAGGATGTATTTAGATCCTGTCAGGTTATTAAGCAATAGTGAAGTGTGCACTACAACAAACTGTAGCGGTTACAACAAACTACATAACAGCCATTTATGAAGAGTTTCAAAATAATTTCCATTCGTATATATTTCTATTCATTTATATCTATCCTAGTAATCACCGTGGTGTGTTTATTTATTTATTTGGTGTCCGTGTCTTCATAACGACATGAAATTAATAAATGCTTACGGTGAGTTATATCACCAGTACATCTTTAGAGCTAAACTGAATAATGATTTAATTATTGTGCCAAATAAAGAGGCTAACTTACGAATTATCAGACAGTTCCACAGTTTCGATCGTGTAGGTAAATAATATCATTCATGATTTTGAGATGGTAAATGTAAGCATGGTTCACACGGGCTGATGTTTATATCATCTTCTAATTCTCAGGTGTTTACTTTAACAGGTGAATCTACACAATAGTATGTGATACCATTGAAAACCCGTTATTTTTAATGGGAAAGTACACTAGTATTATATTCAATACTAGTGTACTTTCCTGTTAAAGATAACGGATATCTTCATTCAAAGTTCGTCAAGGAAACTAACATAGGAAACATATTCAATCGAATGAGTTGGTTCTCCAGGGGAAGAGAATTCAGTCCTAACTATAACCAGTAGGTATTCAATTTTCAAAATACCATTACCAAGCACGAGTAATAAAGATTGTTTTCAATAAAATAGATTGAAAGAAAGTTGAAGGAGATATTTAATGACATCAAAAAATATCACAAGTAAATACAAAAAGATAAGTCCATACAATATTCTAATTCTAACCATCAATATCGAGTTTTTTCGAAATTCTGCAGACTTCAAAACTACTTCATAAAACAGACATCCATTCGAACTCAGTCTCAAACAAATGGCTTCACTATTGAACAAATACTAACGGTTTGGTTGAAATCAGCAACAACATTGCAAGTTCACTCTGCAAGACTTCACTATAGAGGAGTTGCACTGGTAGAACTCCTCTATAGTGAGATATAACTAATTTACTATATAGAGATGCATAGAAAACTTATAGTCATTAGTGGCAGACTAAACAAAATATGTTCACTATAGAGGAGTTCACTATAGAGGAGTAAGGAGTTAACTATAGAGGAGTTCACTATAGAGGAGTAGAGAAGTTCACTATAGAGGAGTTCACTATTGAGGAGTTCACTATAGAGGAGTAGAGGAGTTCACTATTGATGAGTTCACTATAGAGGAGTAGAGGAGTTAACTATAGAGGAGTAGAGGAGTGAACTATAAAGGAGTTCACTATAGAGGAGTAGAGGAGTTCACTATAGAGGAGTTCACTATAGAGGAGTAGAGGAGTTCACTACAGAGGAGGTGTACTGCAGTGCACTAATAAGTTTGCTCTAAGTGCATTGGTGCATTTGACAAGTAACACTCTTAACACTCTAGAATAACACACAGTGCTACAATAACCACTCTGTCCTAACACAAAGGCTGACTATAACTGCTCTATAGCCACTACTTGTACATCATCGATAGATAAACTAAAGCATGTAAGGGGCACATACACGAACAGAAAAGTGTCAAATTTTTGCCGAATGATTTAGTTAGCAGGTCACCACCGACATACTGGTTGAAGATCGTTGTTGTTGTACGTTGCACGGAATTTCCTACAACGGACAGTACATGTACCGGAAAAAGTGTCCGCTATGCCAATCAATGGACGCTATGACGGACTGAGGATTTACTTCAGTTGGGGATTTTAACTTAATAAATGTTCTTTAACAGCATTTCAAAGAAAGGGTAATGAAGGTAAAGACTCAGATAATTATTAGAGGAAAATGTTAATGCCAATCTTATAATATTTGTATAACTTACTCATGTAAATGTACAAAATAACAAGGTATATAGGTAACTTAAAGTACCTACTATAAATATGATAAAAAGTAATATTTTTAGCTTAATGTTATTAGCAAACTAAAATTCATAGCATAAATAATAACCGTCCATCAAACTGAACTCAATATAAAAATAAATAATTTCATTTCCTGATTCTTATTTTCTGTTTGGTGTGAATAAATGAAGAATGAATTAAAACAGAAAATAGAATAGTTAGGTACACCTTTTTCTATTTCTATTGAATTTTCCTAAGCAAAGAAAATGAGGCGGGAAAGGGAAACAAAATCAAAATAATGAAAACCTTAAAAACAATAAGTTGTAAATTGCAATTCCTCTGAATATAATCAATGTGTCACTAGGTACTTGGTAGACCAATAAAATATTAGTTAAACCTTAAAATTGAAGAGTTCGTTGTAGCAAACTGTATGTTCGGTAGAACGGACAATTTGTGTCCTTTGTAGGGTGTTGTCCGTTTAAAGATCGTCCGGTGTACGAAAAGTTCACTATGTTATACAGTATGTTTTTTTTTGCCTCAATTATTATTATTATTCGAATAAGAATGAACCAATTCGTAATTATTCAGGTTTAGACGAATAAGAATGAACCAATTCGTAAATATTCAGGTTTAGACGAATAAGAATGAACCAATTCGTAATTATTCAGGTTTAGACGAATAAGAATGAACCAATTCGTAAATATTCAGGTTTAGACGAATAAGAATGAACCAATTCGTAATTATTCAGGTTTAGACGAATAAGAATGAACCAATTCGTAAATATTCAGGTTTAGACGAATAAGAATGAACCAATTCGTAATTATTCAGGTTTAGACGAATAAGAATGAACCAATTCGTAAATATTCAGGTTTAGACGAATAAGAATGAACCAATTCGTAATTATTCAGGTTTAGACGAATAAGAATGAACCAATTTTTCAATCACTTGCGGCAATGTTGCTGTCAGAAATTTCAAGTCTACTAAGAAATGTCCAGTTGCCAGGTACCTGAGAAAAAAAAACGAGTCAAATTGACTCAAAATTTGAGTTCTCAGTTTGTCCCCCCAAAACCGGCTCAAAATGTGTGTCAATTTGACTCATCCTTACATTTTAGTCAAAACAAGAGTCATATTGACTCCTAATTCATAGTCAATTTGACTCAAATTGAGTCAGTCAAGAGAAAAGACTCCTACATTGGAGTTTCGCACGCCTAGCTTGACTCAAACCGCAAGCAGTGAGTCAAGCAGGTAGATGCAGGCAAGCAGTGAGTGAAGCAGGTAGATGCAGGCAAGCAGTGAGTCAAGCAGGTAGATGCAGGCAAGCAGTGAGTGAAGCAGGTAGATGCAGGCAAGCAGTGAGTGAAGCAGGTAGATGCAGGCAAGCAGTGAGTCAAGATGGTAGATGCAGGCAAGCAGTGAGTCAAGCAGGTAGATGCAGGCAAGCAGTGAGTCAAGCAGGTAGATGCAGGCAAGCAGTGAGTGAAGCAGGTAGATGCAGGCAAGCAGTGAGTGAAGCAGGTAGATGCAGGCAAGCAGTGAGTCAAGATGGTAGATGCAGGCAAGCAGTGAGTCAAGCAGGTAGATGCAGGCAAGCAGTGAGTGAAGCAGGTAGATGCAGGCAAGCAGTGAGTAAAGCAGGTAAATGCAGGCAAGCAGTGAGTGAAGCAGGTAGATGCAGGCAGGCAGTGAGTCAAGCAGGTAGATGCAGGCAAGCAGTGAGTGAAGCAGGTAGATGCAGGCAAGCAGTGAGTCAAGCAGGTAGATGCAGGCAAGCAGTGAGTCAAGCAGGTAGATGCAGGCAAGCAGTGAGTCAAGCAGGTAGATGCAGGCAAGCAGTGAGTGAAGCAGGTAGATACAGGCAAGCAGTGAGTCAAGCAGGTAGAAGCAGGCAAGCAGTGAGTCAAGCAGGTAGATGCAGGCAGGCAGTGAGTGAAGCAGGTAGATGCAGGCAAGCAGTGAGTCAAGCAGGTAGATGCAGGCAGGCAGTGAGTGAAGCAGGTAGATACAGGCAAGCAGTGAGTGAAGCAGGTAGAAGCAGGCAAGCAGTGAGTCAAGCAGGTAGATGCAGGCAGGCAGTGAGTGAAGCAGGTAGATGCAGGCAAGCAGTGAGTCAAGCAGGTAGATGCAGGCAGGCAGTGAGTGAAGCAGGTAGATACAGGCAAGCAGTGAGTCAAGCAGGTAGAAGCAGGCAAGCAGTGAGTCAAGCAGGTAGATGCAGGCAGGCAGTGAGTGAAGCAGGTAGATGCAGGCAAGCAGTGAGTCAAGCAGGTAGATGCAGGCAGGCAGTGAGTGAAGCAGGTAGATACAGGCAAGCAGTGAGTGAAGCAGGTAGAAGCAGGCAAGCAGTGAGTCAAGCAGGTAGATGCAGGCAGGCAGTGAGTCAAGCAGGTAGATGCAGGCAGGCAATGCAAGAGGTGTGAGTGCATTTCTGTTTGTTTACAGCCTACCTTTGACAATCAATGAACTGCAGTTACGGTGAATAAACACACTGTTGTCATGGTACAACATCACGTGGTACGGTACAAATCCTCTATAGTGAACATATCTCTACAGTGAACTAAATCCTCTACAGTGAACTAAATCCTCTACAGTGAACTAAATCCTCTATAGTGAACTAAATCCTCTACAGTGAACTTAATCCTCTACAGTGAATTAAATCCTCTACAGTGAACTAAATCCTCTACAGTGAACTAAATCCTCTATAGTGAACTAAATCCTCTACAGTGAACTTAATCCTCTACAGTGAATTAAATCCTCTACAGTGAACTAAATCCTCTACAGTGAACTAAATCCTCTACAGTGAACTAGTTGTAGTTCACTATAGCGCTATTTCAGTGTATTCCTATCGCCCAGCGATGAGCGCAAAAATCGCTGCATGTAAAACGTACCTTTGGCCCAGGCCTTGAGCTACTGCCTGTAAATCAATGGCAGTTTCTGTGCTATGAAGTGACACTCTAATAATTATACTACAAACAATAAATAGAGGAGTATACCAAGTACAATATTGGAACATCCCAAAATATTATGAGTGACGTCACACTAAATATTTTCCATTTGTTTTTAAATAAAAAATGTATTATTATTCAGTTAAATGTGTATTTTTATTGTAAATTAACTTACATTAAATTGTTTTTATCACTTATAATATTCATCTAATAATACTTATAATATTTGACAGTACTCTGTGTGACGTCATTTGTTTACATCGTTTCTGAAGAATGGATCAAGTTCACCGTCAATGAATTCCAAACTCTATTTCTTTACTATGTGTATAATGTACAACATTAACATTCCTTTGCTATAAACAGACAGCAAACTAAATGGCAAAACTCCAATATTGGGGTCTTTTCTCTTGATTGACTCTACCTGAGTCAATCTGACTATGAATTAGGAGTCAATATGACTCTTGTTTTTGACTAAAATATTAGAATGAGTCAAATTGACTCACATTCTTGAGCCGGTTTTGAGATGGACAAACTGAAAAAATACGAGTCAAATTGACTCGTATTTTTTCCTCAGTGTACCCACTGTATCACTACGCAATAACCAGCTGTTAAAAAATAGATATTAGCACTAGTAGCCATCTTAGCCACCTTACCTAGTGACTACCTAGTCATTAGACCTGTAATCACCTAGTGCTAGTTTAGTGAGACTAATTTTACCAGCTCTACACTAGCTACTGTCTTGAAACTACAGTGGAACTCTTGAGTTATCAACTATTGGTTACTTCATAACTCAGGTGCACTGATAGTTTTCTATGATTGAAATCTTGGAGAAAACTATGGTCTTCGAGGGATAACTATATAGGACCATATTTTTCACGTATATCGTTTTCTATATAATAGAAAATAATTCATAACTCAGGTGCTTCATAACTCGAGTACTTCATAACTCGAGTACTTCATAACTCACTAGTTTCACTGTATAGGAATAAATTCTATCGCTCCCTATCGCTCCCAAAGTCTAACCAACTGGTTCCTGGACATTGACCAATCGTCTCACTAAATTTCAGGCAATTTGGTTCAATACTTTTAGAGTTAAAAACAAGATGGTAAATAAATAAATGCCCACCAAAACATTACTTTACCCACTCTGCGAAGGTAATTAGGTATAGTTTTCTATACTTTACTATCCAGGAACACAGAATCAATGATTCATTTACAATCTACTTAAATAGTAGTTAGTAGAAATATTATGAACTTTTAATGTACATTGTACGTTAAGGTAGGTAGAGTAAAATGACAAAATGAACAGATGAAATTACGTACAATTAGTCATATAATAATCATAAGTATCAACATTAAATAATTAATGAAGTAAAGAGTACAGGCAGGCCCCGCTTTTATTACCAAATCACGACTCAGACTTATTACAAATAGTAACAAGACTGAGGTAAGACACAAGGTTATTATATAATAGTAACCCCTTAACCATTTCATTTTCTATGAGTTGAAAGAAAATGTTTTAGGGGCTCGCTTGACTTAGCGTATATTGAAACTCTGCGATGAAACTTCAAAGTGGTGAATGAATTAAACATTTATTCTGGTATAGAGACTAATTACACTGATGTAATTATAATTATTATATAACATTTATATAAGCTATGAAGACTAATTTCAGAAACCAATTGCTTCTAAAGACCTCATCTCAATAATAATATTGATGGTAGTGTAGTTAACGTGAAATGAACATCACAAAAATGGTATCGGTTTTCAATGGACATACATATAGCTACTGTAATAATTTCGAGACGTGCCTCGCAATTATCTTAGCTATTATGAAAAGGAAAGTGTCATAAAAGCAGGATCTACATGCGTTAGAAATTAAATGATACAGTTAGATAAGCAGTTATAACTGCTAGTCAGTTAGTTGGTATCTCTTTTCTCTGGTGTACAACAACAGCTCGAATTCTATCAAATATTCAGTGCGTGGCATAGAGGTTAAAAGACTCTAACGCATGTGAATAACTGTCCTCTATAGTGAAATATACTCTATAGTGAAATGTACTCTATAGTGAAATGTACTCTATAGTGAAATGTACTCTATAGTGAAATGTACTCTATAGTGAAATGTACTCTATAGTGAAATGTACTCTATAGTGAAATGTACTCTATAGTGAAATGTACTCTATAGTGAAATGTACTCTATAGTGAAATGTACTCTATAGTGAGATGTACTCTATAGTGAAATGTACTCTATAGTGAAATGTACTCTATAGTGAAATATACTCTATAGTGAAATGTACTCTATAGTGAAATGTACTCTATAGTGAAATGTACTCTATAGTGAAATGTACTCTATAGTGAAATGTACTCTATAGTGAGATGTACTCTATAGTGAAATGTACTCTATAGTGAAATATACTCTATAGTGAAATGTACTCTATAGTGAAATGTACTCTATAGTGAAATGTACTCTATAGTGAAATGTACTCTATAGTGAAATATACTCTATAGTGAAATGTACTCTATAGTGAAATGTACTCTATAGTGAAATGTACTCTATAGTGAAATGTACTCTATAGTGAGTCCTGAGTAAGAAAGTAGCCTCTATAGTGGACAAACTTTCTTTAGTCTGCCATGACTAAAAGTTTTCTAGAACTTACTCAGGACTAATTATAGAGGAGTTCACTATAGAGGAGTTCACTATAGAGGAGTTCACTATAGAGGAGTTCACTATAGAGGAGTTCACTATAGAGGAGTTCACTATAGAGGAGTTCACTATAGAGGAGTTCACTATAGAGGAGTTCACTATAGAGGAGTTCACTATAGAGGAGTTCACTATAGAGGAGTTCACTATAGAGGAGTTCACTACAGAGGAGTTCACTACAGAGGAGTTCACTACAGAGGAGTTCACTATAGAGGAGTTCACTATAGAGGAGTTCACTATAGAGGAGTTCACTATAAAGGAGTTCACTACAGAGGAGTTCACTACAGAGGAGTTCACTACAGAGGAGTTCACTATAGAGGAGTTCACTATAGAGGAGTTCACTATAGAGGAGTTCACTATAGAGGAGTTCACTATAGAGGAGTTCATTATAGAGGAGTTCACTATAGAGGAGTTCACTACAGAGGAGTTCACTACAGAGGAGTTCACTATAGAGGAGTTCACTATAGAGGAGTTCACTATAGAGGAGTTCACTATAGAGGAGTTCACTATAGAGGAGTTCACTATAGAGGAGTTCACTATAGAGGAGTTCACTATAGAGGAGTTCACTATAGAGGAGTTCACTATAGAGGAGTTCACTATAGAGGAGTTCACTATAGAGGAGTTCACTATAGAGGAGTTCACTATAGAGGAGTTCACTACAGAGGAGTTCACTACAGAGGAGTTCACTACAGAGGAGTTCACTATAGAGGAGTTCACTATAGAGGAGTTCACTATAGAGGAGTTCACTATAGAGGAGTTCACTATAGAGGAGTTCACTACAGAGGAGTTCACTACAGAGGAGTTCACTATAGAGGAGTTCACTATAGAGGAGTTCACTATAGAGGAGTTCACTATAGAGGAGTTCACTATAGAGGAGTTCATTATAGAGGAGTTCACTATAGAGGAGTTCACTACAGAGGAGTTCACTACAGAGGAGTTCACTATAGAGGAGTTCACTATAGAGGAGTTCACTATAGAGGAGTTCACTATAGAGGAGTTCACTATAGAGGAGTTCACTATAGAGGAGTTCACTATAGAGGAGTTCACTATAGAGGAGTTCATTATAGAGGAGTTCACTATAGAGGAGTTCACTACAGAGGAGTTCACTACAGTAGTTTTACTGCAGTGTATTTAAAATGTAGTAATTTATTATTAATTGTACTCTTTCTATTTAGTAATTATCAGAAAAGATAATAAAAAAATAGGAGTGATTTTAATGTTAATAATTGTTTGGAATAAAGGTTCATAAGCTGCTAATGTTAATAATTGTTTGGAATAAAGGTTAATAAGCTGCTAATGTTAATAATTGTTTGGAATAAAGGTTAATAAGCTGCTAATGTTAATAATTGTTTGGAGTAAAGGTTAATAAGCTGCTAATGTTAATAATTGTTTGGAATAAAGGTTAATAAGCTGCTAATGTTAATAATTGTTTGGAGTAAAGGTTAATAAGCTGCTAATGTTAATAATTGTTTGGAATAAAGGTTAATAAGCTGCTAATGTTAATAATTGTTTGGAGTAAAGGTTCATAAGCTGCTAATGTTAATAATTGTTTGGAGTAAAGGTTCATAAGCTGCTAATGTTAATAATTGTTTGGAATAAAGGTTAATAAGCTGCTAATGTTAATAATTGTTTGGAGTAAAGGTTCATAAGCTGCTAATGTTACTAATTGTTTGGAATAAAGGTTAATAAGCTGCTAATGTTAATAATTGTTTGGAGTAAAGGTTCATAAGCTGCTAATGTTAATAATTGTTTGGAGTAAAAGTTCATAAGCTGCTAATGTTAATAATTGTTTGGAATAAAGGTTCATAAGCTGCTAATGTTAATAATTGTTTGGAATAAAGGTTCATAAGCTGCTAATGTTAATAATTGTTTGGAATAAAGGTTCATAAGCTGCTAATGTTAATAATTGTTTGGAATAAAGGTTCATAAGCTGTTAATGTTAATAATTGTTTGGAATGAAGGTTCATAAGCTGCTAATGTTAATAATTGTTTGCTAATTAATATCTTTATTATTTTAAGTTGTAATTAAATGGAGGGGTTAAAATAGTTACATGGAGTTCATTAATAACCAAACAGTTAAAAATAGAGATACATATGAACTGTCACTCAAGTGAGTACACACATACAAACAATAAGAAAGATGTAGAACTAACAAAGAGAATAAGTATAACTTATTCTCTAAAAGAGAGAATAAGTTATACTTAGCCATAATATATTCCTTATCATTACCTCTAAATATCAGCTAGAATTAAAGTTTATTTGATAAACAGTAAAGCACCTGAGTTATGAAGTATTTTCTATGTTTAAATTATAGAAAACGATAGACGTGAAAAATTTGGTGCTAGTTATCTCTCAAAGACCATAGTTTTCTACAAGATTTCAATCATAGAAAACTATCAGTGCACCTGAGTTATGAAGTAACCAATTGTTGATATCACAGGAGTTTCACTGTACTACCACGTGTGTATAGTAGTATAGTTACTATAGTAGTAACTATAATAGTATAGTAACTATACTACTATAGTAACTATACTACTATAGTAACTATAGTAGTATAGTTACTATACTACTATAGTTACTATAGTAGTATAGTAACTATAGTAGTATAGTTACTATAGTAGAATAGTTACTATAGTAGTATAGTTACTATAGTAGTATAGTTACTATAGTAGTATAGTTACTATAGTAGTATAGTTACTATAACACCAATCCATATTTCTAACCAATACCACTCTACAAAATATTAATGGGTAAATTGAACTTATGAACAAATACGGAATAATTCTAAAACTTCGAGAATATAATCTATGAAAATGATTATTGGTACAGGGTGATCAATATACATCTGAACTATTGGTTAATAAAATGACGGGCACTCGTAGAGCGCACATCTTCACCACCGCTTATAAATGACCTTGACCATTCAATAATCCTTGAGTTATAAATTGATTACCATGACCTTTGACCCTATGGCTCCCAAAGTCTAACCAACTGGTTCCTGGACATTGACCAATCCTACCACCAAATTTCAGACAATTTGGTTCAATACTTTTAGAGTTAAAAACAAGATGATGAATAAAGAAAAAAATGCCTGGTAAAGCATCACTTTCCGGAATATGTCCGTACACAGAGTATGTATCGGACACAGTAATTAGTGTAGGGTTTACTACTTAGTTAGACTCTATAAGGATATTAAACTCTCCAATGAATGTACAATCTATTACTGTACAGTTTAACTGTTTGAGGCTAATATAGCGTCTACAGACTCTAACCAACTATATAATATTATCTATATACTAACTAACTATTAGTCTAAAACAAGCTATCCTTGTTGATGCAATCGGAAGCTGTCTGCTGAGTCTATTCCTCATTAAACTCTATCAACTATCAGTGGTTAGATAGACTACATGTAATAGATAGTATGTGATAGTACACATATATATTGTACAGATTGTAGAAAAACCCGGAACCCGCATTTTAAATATAATTTCGCAAAGTTGAAGTTACATGTTTCTTGTGTGGTTGGTATAACTAATTTATTGAAAGGTGGTGAAATGAAGTGACACTTTAAAAGTGTCTACTAAGCAGTGACTAATACAGTACACAGACAGATATACTTTAAGCTTTCTAACAATTAAAATAAATGTTCCTCTTTCAAACATTTAGTTACTTTCATCTGGTTTACTTAAAGGTCTTCTCCAGACTCCGGGAAAAAAATGAGTTTATAACATAATATTATAGAACAAAGGATCATTATTCTGCAAACCGCATACAATTCGGTTCAGTATATATTTTATTATTTGTTTTTAAAGTTTTTTAGTACTCTGTGAGCAACAATTGAGCGAATCACTAACCTGATGCTGAAGAAGAAGATTGTACACTCTTTTTTTATTGTAAATTTAGATTTTTAAACAAACAATGCGTTTTCGGCCTTAATTTAAATTATTTTAGATATTAATTGTTTTCTAAAGTATATAAACGTTTCTATTATAAGTTCATTCAGTTTTATACCTTTACACGAATATTAAATGGATTTATTAAACCTAATACCTAGTTGACAATCAAAACAAATGGTGTACATTCTTTTTCTTGAGGCTGAAAATGTCTTAAATTAGTAAGTCGGAAGTAAAGTAGGTTTTGTAGAGTTTGAATTATAAAAATCTTTAAAAGCATATAAAATTAAAAATATGCTATCAAATTTCATGCAGTTTGCAGCAAAATGATAAGAAACATTAGCCTCGTTGAATAAGGCAATACTTATATTTGCTTGGAGGGGACCTTTAAGACCGTACACACGTAGGGTTTTTTAAGTCTTTCCACCAGACTTTTTGCTAAGCTCCTCCTACTTTTTCCACGAGAATATAAGAAAAAACGATATAATAAATAATCATTTTATCGTTTTTTCTTACCAACTCATATCAATAATAATTACATTCTTATATTCTCGTGGGAAAAGTAGGAGGAGCTTAGCAAAAAATCTGGTGGAAAGACTTAAAAAAAACCTACGTGTGTACGGCCCTTTAGATCAATTTTGACTGGCGGTGGATATTGTCGGCGACGGACACTACATTGGACTTTTTACTTTGTGAAAATATATAAATGGAGATAGTATGTTGATATGATGAGTGTGACATCTTAGCTCAGCATACAGAGCATTGAACAGGTTATGCTGTGATACATAACTCATAGATTGATTTGCGGTAAGAATTAGAAAATCAAAAATTGCTGCTATGTTTGTAGAGAATTTCTTGTAGAAACGAATACAAAAACCCCAATGCCATAGCTTACAAATTGTAGGGGCATTAGACTTTTGAATACCTAAATTTGCATTAATAAAAGTGTTTAATTAATTAATACATTAAGGGTTTAATTAAAACCTTTATTTAAACCTTTAATTAAAACCTTTAATTAAAATCTTTAATTAAAACCTTTAATTAAATTTTTTATTTAAACCTTTAATTAACTGTGTTTTTTTTCGATAACAAAATCAGGAACGATTTCGTTGAATTTAACACCGTGTGACATTATTGCTTTCTTTTTAATTAGTAAATAATTAGTAAAATGGATTATATTTAAATGACTTCACTATAGATGAGTTGTTCTGGTAGAACTCCTACTATACAAGATGATTCACTATAGAGGAGTTGTGTAGCTAGTTTATCTACAGTGTAACACAATATAATCAGATA
>CANNZV010003204.1:0-51032 GCA_947561585.1 Caprella mutica | reverse complement strand
GAAGTCAGTAGTTATTACTGGTGAAGTCAGTAGTTATTACTGGTGAAGTCAGTATTACTGGTGAAGTCAGTAGTTATTATTGGTGAAGTCAGTAGTTATTATTGGTGAAGTCAGTAGTTATTATTGGTGAAGTCAGTAGTTATTACTGGTGAAGTCAGTAGTTATTATTGGTGAAGTCAGTAGTTATTACTGGTGAAGTCAGTAGTTATTATTGGTGAAGTCAGTAGTTATTACTGGTGAAGTCAGTAGTTATTATTGGTGAAGTCAGTAGTTATTACTGGTGAAGTCAGTAGTTATTATTGGTGAAGTCAGTAGTTATTACTGGTGAAGTCAGTAGTTATTATTGGTGAAGTCAGTAGTTATTATTGGTGAAGTCAGTAGTTATTATTGGTGAAGTCAGTAGTTATTATTGGTGAAGTCAGTAGTTATTATTGGTGAAGTCAGTAGTTATTATTGGTGAAGTCAGTAGTTATTACTGGTGAAGTCAGTAGTTATTACTGGTGAAGTCAGTAGTTATTATTGGTGAAGTCAGTAGTTATTATTGGTGAAGTCAGTAGTTATTACTGGTGAAGTCAGTAGTTATTACTGGTGAAGTCAGTAGTTATTACTGGTGAAGTCAGTAGTTATTACTGGTGAAGTCAGTAGTTATTATTGGTGAAGTCAGTAGTTATTACTGGTGAAGTCAGTAGTTATTATTGGTGAAGTCAGTAGTTATTACTGGTGAAGTCAGTAGTTATTATTGGTGAAGTCAGTAGTTATTATTGGTGAAGTCAGTAGTTATTATTGGTGAAGTCAGTAGTTATTATTGGTGAAGTCAGTAGTTATTACTGGTGAAGTCAGTAGTTATTATTGGTGAAGTCAGTAGTTATTACTGGTGAAGTCAGTAGTTATTATTGGTGAAGTCAGTAGTTATTACTGGTGAAGTCAGTAGTTATTATTGGTGAAGTCAGTAGTTATTATTGGTGAAGTCAGTAGTTATTACTGGTGAAGTCAGTAGTTATTACTGGTGAAGTCAGTAGTTATTACTGGTGAAGTCAGTAGTTATTATTGGTGAAGTCAGTAGTTATTACTGGTGAAGTCAGTAGTTATTACTGGTGAAGTCAGTAGTTATTATTGGTGAAGTCAGTAGTTATTATTGGCGAAGTCAGTAGTTATTATTGGTGAAGTCAGTAGTTATTACTGGTGAAGTCAGTAGTTATTACTGGTGAAGTCAGTAGTTATTACTGGTGAAGTCAGTAGTTATTATTGGTGAAGTCAGTAGTTATTACTGGTGAAGTCAGTAGTTATTATTGGTGAAGTCAGTAGTTATTACTGGTGAAGTCAGTAGTTATTACTGGTGAAGTCAGTAGTTATTATTGGTGAAGTCAGTAGTTATTACTGGTGAAGTCAGTAGTTATTATTGGTGAAGTCAGTAGTTATTACTGGTGAAGTCAGTAGTTATGACTGGTGAAGTCAGTAGTTATTATTGGTGAAGTCAGTAGTTATTATTGGTGAAGTCAGTAGTTATTACTGGTGAAGTCAGTAGTTATTACTGGTGAAGTCAGTAGTTATTACTGGTGAAGTCAGTAGTTATTACTGGTGAAGTCAGTAGTTATTACTGGTGAAGTCAGTAGTTATTATTGGTGAAGTCAGTAGTTATTACTGGTGAAGTCAGTAGTTATTACTGGTGAAGTCAGTAGTTATTATTGGTGAAGTCAGTAGTTATTATTGGTGAAGTCAGTAGTTATTACTGGTGAAGTCAGTAGTTATTATTGGTGAAGTCAGTAGTTATTACTGGTGAAGTCAGTAGTTATTACTGGTGAAGTCAGTAGTTATTATTGGTGAAGTCAGTAGTTATTATTGGTGAAGTCAGTAGTTATTACTGGTGAAGTCAGTAGTTATTATTGGTGAAGTCAGTAGTTATTATTGGTGAAGTCAGTAGTTATTATTGGTGAAGTCAGTAGTTATTATTGGTGTTAGCAAATAAAAAGGATATTTTTGAAAAACCTCTCAAACAGACTCCTTTCACCTTTAAAAAGTGTCAAAATATCGAAAAAGAAAAGTAGGCACAGTCATACAAAGTGTCTCTGTAACCATTTCTTGGCACTTTACTAATTCCAAAAAGTAACTTTACTAATTGTAATGTTTGTAGATATTTCAAAATTGGTCTGAGTACACGACAGCAAATTTGTAAGACTTGAAAATGATAGAAAATTAGAAAAGTGTGATTTGTGAAAATAGAAAAAGTGCCTATTTTCTCGTTTCAATAATTTACGTTAGATTATTAAAAAAGAAGTTAAGCCAAGAGAGAGCGCATCAAGAAATATCTACCTTCTTCTTTCTTTCTATATCTCTATTCTTTATCCTTTCTGTATCTCTATTCTTTCTCTTTGATTTATCGGCTGAAGTGACGCACTTTCTTGCCTCCATATCGACATGCTTGTTCTTCAGTGCTAGATGCATAAGAACTATTGGTACAATGGAGAGAAATAGAATAGTAATGCTAAATGAGTAAAAAGGCAATAAGTAATGAGTTATTGGACACTGACACGTTGTCGATAATATGAAAACAGCTAGTAGTGTAAAACTCGTTATTTTAATTGGTATCCATGGTACCTGCCGGTATCATGGATACCAACTGAAATAAGAGTTAAATAATAATATTTATATCGTTTTTTTTTTTTTTGCATGTAGCTACGTATCATGGATACCAATTATGAGATATCTTTAGGCCAACTTCACACGTGCGTTTTTTAACACCGCGTTAAAAAAAACGTGGGTATCTTAAAATGTTATCACACTTGCGAATTTTTGTCGCTGAAGGAAAAAACACGTTACATTTTTCCTTCAGCGTTAAAAAACGCTAGAGTGAACACATTTCAAGATGAGCGTTTTCTTAACGTTGCGTTAATAAACGCAAGTGTGAAGCGGGTCTTTCTTTTACGGTCTGAAAAATAATTTCAGACCGTAAAAGTAGATCATCTAACAGTTAAAACGCCACGTTTTCACCGCTCAGTTCACGCCTCTTCAATTAATCACGGTTAAATGAATGGAAAGCAAATTTGCAGTCTATACTAGCGTTTCTACCGCCCTTCATTCATTTAACCGTGATTAATTGAAGAGGCGTAAACTGAGCGGTAAAAACGTAGCGTTTACAATTACTAATTACAACTTTTTATATTTCACAACATTTAGGTTAAATGTAGATATAAAAAACTTTGTTTAAATTTGTATTTCTTTTCCAGATTTCAAATTTATCATTATCATTATTTGAAATAAAATGAAGATATTGTAATAAGTATGTATATTATAAATAATATAATTACATATAAATGCTATAAAAGAAACAAATATTATATAAATTTCATTAAATGATAGATGCAGTCGGGTAGAGACCAGTTTTTTTGATAATTTTTCCAAATTTCTGAAATGCTTTTTGGTGAGATCTTCTTGGAAATTAAAAACAATTTTTGACAACCATTTGATAATGTATTTTTTTATCCTTTTTTAGAATATTTCGTCGTTGTACTAACGACATCTTCAGGTAAGAAACATAGTTTTCATATTACATATGAAGATATGAAGACAGACAATGTGCCTTTTTTATGTACATCCTACACTACTATCACTTATAAATAAAGAAAATAATTAGAAAACACATAAATCCCAATTAGCATTGATTACCTTTATTCTTTCACATGATCGGAAATGTGGTACTGACCAATGACTAGCCATTTTCACCATTAAATTAGGAAGCTATTTAGCAGGAAATGAAAAAAAAAATAAAAAAAATAAAAAGAAACAAATTGATAGCATACAAAAATGAAATATTAAATAAACTATTCATATATTAATTTATTCATTTATTTTTTATAATTATTAAAATGTTTGAGTCTTTCCCAGAATAGCGGCACAAAATATTTATTAATATATTTATGAGAAATGTGTATCATAGCTACGGTAAATACCAAGTTAATGATTATGATAAATAATATGATAATGATAACCAATATGATAATGATAAATAATATAATAATGATAACCAATATGATAATGATAACCAATATGATAATGATAAATAATATAATAAAGATAACCAATATGATAATGATAACCAATATGATTATGATAACCAATATGGTAATGATAACCAATATGATAATGATAACCAATATGATAATGATAACCAATATGAAAATGATAACCAATATGAAAATGATAACCAATATGATAATGATAACCAATATAATAATGATAACCAATATGATAATGATAAATAATATAATAATGATAACCAATATGATAATGATAACCAATATGATAATGATAAATAATATAATAATGATAACCAATATGATAATGATAACCAATATGATTATGATAACCAATATGGTAATGATAACCAATATGATAATGATAACCAATATGATAATGATAACCAATATGAAAATGATAACCAATATGAAAATGATAACCAATATGATAATGATAACCAATATAATAATGATAACCAATATGATAATGATAACCAATATGATAATGATAACCAATATGATAATGATAAATAATATGATAACGATAAATAATATGATAATGATAAATAATATAATAATGATAACCAATATGATAATGATAACCAATATGATAACGATAACCAATATGATTATGATAAACAATATGATAATGATAACCAATATGATAATGATAAATAATATAATAATGATAAATAATATAATAATGATAACCAATATGATTATGATAACCAATATGATAATGATAACCAATATAATAATGATAACCAATATGATAATGATAACCAATATGATAATGATAACCAATATGAAAATGATAACCAATATGAAAATGATAACCAATATGATAATGATAACCAATATAATAATGATAACCAATATGATAATGATAAATAATATGATAATGATAACCAATATGATAATGATAAATAATATGATAACGATAAATAATATGATAATGATAAATAATATAATAATGATAACCAATATGATAATGATAACCAATATGATAATGATAACCAATATGATTATGATAAACAATATGATAATGATAACCAATATGATAATGATAAACAATATGATAATGATAAATAATATAATAATGATAACCAATATGATTATGATAACCAATATGATAATGATAACCAATATAATAATGATAACCAATATGATAATGATAAATAATATGATAATGATAACCAATATGATAATGATAACCAATATGATAATGATAAATAATATGATAACGATAAATAATATGATAATGATAAATAATATAATAATGATAACCAATATGATTATGATAAACAATATGATAATGATAACCAATATGATAATGATAACCAATATGATAATGATAAATAATATAATAATGATAACCAATATGATAATGATAACCAATATGATAATGATAAATAATATGATAATGATAAATAATATAATAATGATAACCAATATGATTATGATAAACAATATGATAATAATAACCAATATGATAATGATAACCAATATGATTATGATAACCAATATGATAATGATAACCAATATGATAATGATAAATAATATAATAATGATAACCAATATGATAATGATAACCAATATGATAATGATAAATAATATGATAATGATAAATAATATAATAATGATAACCAATATGATTATGACAAACAATATGATAATAATAACCAATATGATAATGATAACCAATATGATTATGATAACCAATATGATTATGATAACCAATATGATAATGATAACCAATATGATAATGATAACCAATATGATTATGATAAATAATAATGATAACCAATTGATAATGATAACCAATATAATAATGATAACCAATATGATAATGATAACCAATATGATAATGATAACCAATATGATAATGATAACCAATATGATAATGATAACCAATAGGATAATGATAAACAATATGATAATGATAACCAATATGATAATGATAACCAATATGATAATGATAACCAATATGAAAATGATAACCAATATGATAATGATAAATAATATGAAAATGATAACCAATATGATTATGATAACCAATATGATAATGATAACCAATATGATTATGATAAATAATATGATAATGATAAATAATATGAAAATGATAACCAATATGATTATGATAACCAATATGATAATGATAACCAATATGATAATGATAACCAATATGAAAATGATAACCAATATGATAATGATAAATAATATGAAAATGATAACCAATATGATAATGATAAATAATATGATAATGATAAATAATATAATAATGATAACCAATATGATAATTATAACCAATATGATAACGATAACCAATATGATTATGATAAACAATATGATAATGATAACCAATATGATAATGATAAATAATATAATAATGATAAATAATATAATAATGATAACCAATATGATTATGATAACCAATATGATAATGATAACCAATATAATAATGATAACCAATATGATAATGATAACCAATATGATAATGATAACCAATATGAAAATGATAACCAATATGAAAATGATAACCAATATGATAATGATAACCAATATAATAATGATAACCAATATGATAATGATAAATAATATGATAATGATAACCAATATGATAATGATAAATAATATGATAACGATAAATAATATGATAATGATAAATAATATAATAATGATAACCAATATGATAATGATAACCAATATGATAATGATAACCAATATGATTATGATAAACAATATGATAATGATAACCAATATGATAATGATAACCAATATGATAATGATAAATAATATAATAATGATAACCAATATGATTATGATAACCAATATGATAATGATAACCAATATAATAATGATAACCAATATGATAATGATAAATAATATGATAATGATAACCAATATGATAATGATAACCAATATGATAATGATAAATAATATGATAACGATAAATAATATGATAATGATAAATAATATAATAATGATAACCAATATGATTATGATAAACAATATGATAATGATAACCAATATGATAATGATAACCAATATGATAATGATAAATAATATAATAATGATAACCAATATGATAATGATAACCAATATGATAATGATAAATAATATGATAATGATAAATAATATAATAATGATAACCAATATGATTATGATAAACAATATGATAATAATAACCAATATGATAATGATAACCAATATGATTATGATAACCAATATGATAATGATAACCAATATGATAATGATAAATAATATAATAATGATAACCAATATGATAATGATAACCAATATGATAATGATAAATAATATGATAATGATAAATAATATAATAATGATAACCAATATGATTATGACAAACAATATGATAATAATAACCAATATGATAATGATAACCAATATGATTATGATAACCAATATGATAATGATAACCAATATGATAATGATAACCAATATGATTATGATAAATAATAATGATAACCAATTGATAATGATAACCAATATAATAATGATAACCAATATGATAATGATAACCAATATGATAATGATAACCAATATGATAATGATAACCAATATGATAATGATAACCAATAGGATAATGATAAACAATATGATAATGATAACCAATATGATTATGATAACCAATATGATAATGATAACCAATATGAAAATGATAACCAATATGATAATGATAAATAATATGAAAATGATAACCAATATGATTATGATAACCAATATGATAATGATAACCAATATGATTATGATAAATAATATGATAATGATAAATAATATGAAAATGATAACCAATATGATTATGATAACCAATATGATAATGATAACCAATATGATAATGATAACCAATATGAAAATGATAACCAATATGATAATGATAAATAATATGAAAATGATAACCAATATGATAATGATAAATAATATGAAAATGATAACCAATATGATAATGATAAACAATATGATAATGATAACCAATATGATTATGATAACCAATATGATAATGATAACCAATATGAAAATGATAACCAATATGATAATGATAAATAATATGAAAATGATAACCAATATGAAAATGATAACCAATATGATAATGATAAATAATATGAAAATGATAACCAATATGATAATGATAAATAATATGAAAATGATAACCAATATGAAAATGATAACCAATATGATAATGATAAATAAAATGAAAATGATAACCAATATGATAATGATAACCAATATGATAATGATAACCAATATGATAATGATAACCATTATGATAATGATAACCAATATGATAATGATAAATAATATGAAAATGATAACCAATATGAAAATGATAACCAATATGAAAATGATAACCAATATGATAATGATAAATAATATGAAAATGATAACCAATATGATAATGATAAATAATATGATAATGATAACCAATATGATAATGATAACCAATATGATAATGATAACCAATATGATAATGATAACCAATACGTATTCCAGGTAATTCATAATAAAAATTGAACCTCTAATAAATTAGGTAACAAATAATGATATTAAATATAAATATATTATTAAATATTTCACGCCGCTATTCTGGGAAAGACCCAAATGTTTCTCTGGTAATATTTAATAGAAAATAATTAATAAATAATAAAAAATTAATTAAAATAATAAATAAATAATAATAAATACCTACCTATTAAATTAATAATATTAGGTAAATAAATAAATAATACAATAAAGGCATAGTAACCGTATTAGGAATTCTCTAAGATGATATTCATAATATATCATTTATATGTATTTTGTTAACATATGTTCACAAACAATCTAGATAACTAGGTAGCGAAATAATTAATTATTATATTTAGGTTGCTAATAATTAGCTAGGTACCTAGTTTATTGTTTAAACAATTTACTATTTTAAAATATAAATAGGTAGAGACTTTACCTTATTCTACAGACAGTGTGACATGCTAATATAATGTAAAAATATAATATATTATATATAAGCTATGTCGAAAAATATTAAATAGCCTAATAGGTACCTAGGTTGACATTCAAAAAAAGCTATCTAGGTAGCTTACCTTATCTATCAATAGGAGGAATAACTTTGTAGCTTATTAATTCTCTCTAAACATTTCAGAGCTTATTTAATTCATTGATCATTTTCTGCGTATTTGAAGATGACGAGTCAGTGACGCGGAGAGAAAAAAAGACACACAATCTTCTCTCAGTAAAACAATCCAAAGACTGACACTTGACAGTCTAGTACGTTAGTACGGATTACGGAATGATAGGCTCAAAAACGTACCAGATTGGACACAAACCTACCAGAGACCTTTAAAAACCAATAAAAATGAAACGTTTTTTTGACTACGCTCGTCAAGAGTGAGAAGAATTTTTGAAAATATGCTGTAATTAAAGAGAGAGAAAGTCACAGAGTACTTTTGAGAAAAATGAGAGAGTAAAACTACTGAATGTGGTACAATAGTACCAGATTTAGCAAGTCTGTCACTGAGATTATTTTCCTGATAGTACAAAATGAGAGGCTTAAAAAGTACCAGCCACCAGGTTATTCTTAAGGTCCAATGAAATCGAACATAATGTTAATTATTTGCAATTAATTTGATTTCAATAGTTTGTCAACAGTGAAAAAATTGTAATGAAAGAAGAAAAATGTACCAAAAGTAGTACAATAGTAGCCGGTTCGGTGAATATAGTCTGCGAAACGAAGTAGGTACAATGAAGAGTCTTTTAAAACTGTGACGTCATTACAGCAACACACTAAAACTAATATTAAAGCAGTTTAATGATTTAAAGTTGTGAAAAATGTTTATTAACTGTTTTTTATTGAAAAGGGGGAGAGATATTTTCATTGCTTCAAACTTTAAGGTTATTATTATTTATTTTAGTGTGTTGTTTTGATGACGTCACGATCACAAATCAGTCAATTGTCACTAGTAGGTTTATACTCTACGTTATTGTGACGTCATCACAGCAACATTTAAATAACGATTAAATTGAATAAAAAGGAATTAAAAAGTACAAACTGATGCATTTTATCATCATATGATAAATTAAAGTGATAGTTTGAAATATTCAAACTTTAAATCTCCCAAACCTCCATTACAGTAAGTAGCTTTGATGACGTCACAAACACAATAGTCTCAGTTTTATGTGTATGTTTTGATGTGAAAGATAACACAATCAGGGGCATCTTACAGAGCTGATATAAACATTATAATGATAAACATATATAAAAATATATATAAACATGATATTAATGACTCATCTTCTACTCATTTATTATTGGGTACAAAGTACACTTCATTTTCCTCTTTAGTAAAAAAATATTAATACCTAAAAGTTTAGTAACTAGATGATAACTAGTTAGATAATAACTAGGTAGTTATTAACTAGGTAGTCATTAACTAGGTAGTTAAAACTAGGTAGTTTTTATCTAGGTAGTTAGAAACTAGGTAGTTGAAAAATAGGTAGTTAAAAACTAGGTAGTTAAAACTAGGTAGTTAAAAACTAGGTAGTTAAAACTAGGTAGTTAAAAACTAGGTAGTTAATAACTAGGTAGTTAAAAACTAGGTAGATAAAAACTAGGTAGTTGAAAACTAGGTAGTTGAAAACTAGGTAGTTGAAAACTAGGTAGTTGAAAACTAGGTAGTTAAAAACTAGGTAGTTGAAAAATAGGTAGTTAAAAACTAGGTAGTTAAAAACTAGGTAGTTAAAAACTAGGTAGTTAAAAACTAGGTAGTTAAAAACTAGGTAGTTAAAAACTAGGTAGTTAATAACTAGGTAGTTAAAAACTAGGTAGTTAAAAACTAGGTAGTTAATAACTAGGTAGTTAAAAACTAGGTAGTTAAAAACTAGGTAGTTAAAAACTAGGTAGTTAAAAACTAGGTAGTTAAAAACTAGGTAGTTAATAACTAGGTAGTTAATAACTAGGTAGTTAATAACTAGGTAGTTAAAAACTAGGTAGTTAAAAACTAGGTAGTTAAAAACTAGGTAGTTAAAAACTAGGTAGTTAAAAACTAGGTAGTTAAAAACTAGGTAGTTAAAAACTAGGTAGTTAAAAACTAGGTAGTTAATAACTAGGTTGTTAATAACTAGGTAGTTAATAACTAGGTAGTTAATAACTAGGTAGTTAATAACTAGGTAGTTAATAACTAGGTAGTACTTTACTACCTTTAAAGCTAAGTAGTTAATAACTAGGTAGTTAATAACTAGGTAGTTAATAACTAGGTAGTTAATAACTAGGTAGTTAATAACTAGGTAGTTAATAACTAGGTAGTACTTTACTACCTTTAAAGCTAAGTAGTTAATAACTAGGTAGTTAATAACTAGGTAGTTAATAACTAGGTAGTACTTTACTACCTATAAAGTTAGGTTGTTCACATTTCAAATTATAAGCATCAAATATTCTAACCAAATTAACCGCTTATCATATACAGGGTGGGGCGTAAGTTTGGAAGCAATTTTTTAGACATTAATATAATTCTTAAAAATAAGTTTCTAAGTAGGTGATAGGGTTTGAACTATAGTAGAGACACTACATTATGATGTGGCAGTGTTATTTTTTACAAAAATTTAGTCAATTCAAAAATGTCAGACAAAAGAGAAGCCATTATTGCTCTACACCGTGCCGGGAAGTCAGATTCCGTCATTTCAAAGACTCTCTCAATAGCGAGATCGACTGTTTGGAAGTGTGTGAAGCGTTTTAATGAGAGAGGAGACTTGACTGATCGTCCAAGAAGTGGTAGACCACGCTCACAACGCACCAAACAACTGATAAAATGTGCCCGAGAGAAGATCAGGAGGAACCCGAAAAGGTCAATACGATTGTTAGCCAAAACAGCTAATGTGAGTCCCAGAACAAAGAGAAGAGTTGTCAAAGAAGACCTAAAGATGTCCTCTTTCACCCTCCGAAAGAGACAGACTCTGTCAGAAGCTGTAAAGAAAAAGAGATTGGAGAGAAGCAAAGCACTTCTGAGAGAATTGAAGTCTGGCACGGCTGGTGAAATTGTTTGGTCTGACGAAAAAATTGTCACAGTGGAAATGGCTCACAACCGGAGGAATGACAGAATAATTGGTAAAAGTGCAAAAGACATCCCATACAACCAAAAAACTGTCCACAGAACCATGAAACCTGCTTCAGTAATGGTCTGGGCCGCCGTTTCAGATACTTGGAGATCTCCTTTAATTTTTGTGGAACAAGGCACCAAAATCAATGCTAAATGTTATATTGAGAATATTTTGACGCCAATGTTGGAGTCAGCTAAGGATCACTTCGGTAATGACACTCTATGGACATTTCAGCAAGACGGCGCGACTTCACATACTGCAAATGTCACTCAAAACTGGTGCCATGACCATCTTCCACGGGTTTGGTCCAAAGAAATGTGGGCTCCCTGCTCCCCAGATGTTAATCCTATGGACTTTTCGGTATGGTCCATTCTTGAATCAAAGGTCTGTGGTAAATTCCATCGCAGTGTGGATGATTTAAAGCGTTCGCTCCAGAGATCTTTGAAGGAAATTTCACAAGAACAGTTGCGTGCCGCAGTAGGAGGAGTTCGGAGGAGATTTGAGGCTGTTATTAAAAACAAGGGGGGACATTTTGAATAAATTTATGATTTTTCAATTCTTAAAACCCTTATGGAATAATACATAACTGTAAATTATTAAATATATTTTTCGTTGGATTATAATATGCACTTTCATTTGCTTCCAAACTTACGCCCCACCCTGTACTATAAATGGTGATTTTAGAGAGGAGAGCTAGTGACTAAATATCGATTGGAGAGAATAACCTTTGGATAAATAACAAACTGGAAGATATCGTTATTGCAGTTGGTATTCATCATCCATGATACCTGCAGGTTATTTAACTTTGTATCATGGATACCAACTGCAATAACGAGATGAATATATAATAACCATTATATATTTTTTCTTAGTTAAAGGTCAAGGTCATTCATAAGCAGCGTTTAAGGTATGTGCTCTACGAGTGCCCGTCATCTAGTTCTGCCGTAAAATGGCCAATAGTCTTAGAAAATTGACAGCCATTCATGGCTGACAGAAGAGAATTAGTTCACTATAGAAGCTACTTCCTTACTCAGGACTCTATTAATATTCACTATACAGGATTTCACTATAGAGGAGTTGTACCAGTAGGCACAACTCCTCTATAGTGAACTAGTTGAAGTTCATTATAGAGGAGTTTAACTTTAGATTTAATAAGTGTACAGTACAACAAACTAGCGAATAAAAAAAACTACTTTACGACTTTGTATCAATATGAAATTGTAGGCATTTTTCCTTGCGGGCTTTTTTCCTTGTGGTCATTTTTACTTGTGGGCATTTTTCCTTGTGGGCATTTTTCCTGTGGGCTTTTTTCCTTGTGGGCATTTTTCCTGTGAGCTTTTTTCCTTGTTGGCATTTTCCCTGCGGGCTTTTTTCCTTGTCAGCTTTTTTCCTTGTGGGCATTTTTACTTGTGGGCTTTTTTCCTGCGGGCTTTTTTCCTTGTGGGCATTTTTACTTGTGGGCATTTTTCCTTGTGGGCATTTTTCCGGTGGGCATTTTTACTTGTGGGCTTTTTTCCTTGTGGGCATTTTTCCTGTGAGCTTTTTTCCTTGTTAGCATTTTCCCTGCGGGCTTTTTTCCTTGTCAGCTTTTTTCCTTGTGGGCATTTTTACTTGTGGGCTTTTTTCTTTGTTGGAATTTTACCTGCGGGCTTTTTTCCTTGTGGGCTTTTTTCCTTGTGGGCATTTTTCCTGTGTTCTTTTTGCATTTTTAATGTAATGAATAACCTAACCATCTTTTAACTAATAAGAGTGATATAAGTATTCGATGAGTATTGAAGATAATAAACATTATTTCTCTTTTTTATTCTATGTAGTATATTAATATTATGCTGAGTCATGTTTTTAAAGTCTCGTGCACTCATTGCAGTCGTAAATACCTACGAACAGAAGAGAAACAAACTACCTGTTAACAAAAGAGATGTGTCGGGAAATGAACAAACAATTAAATTAAATAATTTAGGAAATGAAAAACTAATAAATTAAATAAATTAGAAATGAAAAAACTAATAAATTAAATAAATTAGAAATGAAAAAACTAATAAATTAAATAATTTAGAAAATGAAAAACTAATAAATTAAATAAATTAGAAATGAAAAAACTAATAAATTAAATAAATTAGAAATGAAAAAATTAATAAATTAAATAATTTAGAAAATGAAAAACTAATAAATTAAATAAATTAGGAAATGAAAAACTAATAAATTAAATAAATTAGAAATGAAAGAACTAATAAATTAAATAAATTAGAAATGAAAAAACTAATAAATTAAATAATTTAGAAAATGAAAAACTAATAAATTAAATAAATTAGAAATGAAAAAACTAATAAATTAAATAAATTAGAAATGAAAAAATTAATAAATTAAATAATTTAGAAAATGAAAAACTAATAAATTAAATAAATTAGAAATGAAAAAACTAATAAATTAAATAAATTAGAAATGAAAAAACTAATAAATTAAATAAATTAGAAATGAAAAAACTAATAAATTAAATAAATTAGAAATGAAAAAATTAATAAATTAAATAATTTAGAAAATGAAAAACTAATAAATTAAATAAATTAGAAATGAAAAAATTAATAAATTAAATAATTTAGAAAATGAAAAACTAATAAATTAAATAAATTAGAAATGAAAAAACTAATAAATTATAGAAATGAAAAAACTAATAAATTAAATAAATTAGAAATGAAAGAACTGATAAATTAAATAAATTAGAAATGAAAAACTAATAAATTAAATAAATTAGAAATGAAAAAACTAATAAATTAAAGAAATGAAAAAACTAATAAATTAAATAATTTAGAAAATGAAAAACTAATAAATTAAATAAATTATAAATGAAAAAACTAATAAATTAAAGAAATGAAAAAACTGATAAATTAAATAAATTAGAAATGAAAAAACTAATAAATTAAATTAATTAGAAATGAAAAAACTAATAAATTAAATAAATTAGAAATGAAAAAACTAATAAATTAAAGAAATGAAAAAACTGATAAATTAAATAAATTAGAAATGAAAAAACTAATAAATTAAATAAATTATAAATGAAAAACTAATAAATTAAATTAATTAGAAATGAAAAAACTAATAAATAAAATAAATTAGAAATGAAAGAACTGATAAATTAAATAAATTAGAAAATGAAAAAACTAATAAATTAAATAAATTATAAATGAAAAAACTAATAAATTAAAGAAATGAAAAAACTAATAAATTAAAGAAATGAAAAATGAAAAAACTAATAAATTAAAGAAATGAAAAAACTGATAAATTAAATAAATTATAAATGAAAAAACTAATAAATTAAATAAATTATAAATGAAAAACTAATAAATTAAATTAATTAGAAATGAAAAAACTAATAAATTAAATAAATTATAAATGAAAGAACTGATAAATTAAATAATTTAGAAAATAAAAAAAAAATTCACAAACTCGTGGAAATTTAAAAATTTACAAAACCCTAATCTGAAACATGTTACGAAATACTAAACTAAACAAAAAGTTAAAAAGACGAAACAGTGGAATAGTTTAGAATAATTCAATATATTTACAAATACAGTTTATACTTTAAAATCTTTTTGAATTTAACATCAGACACATTGGGTGATTAAAATTTTCACTAATATCGTTAAAAAGATAAATAGTAAACAATAACCTTTCTTCTAATTCAGTTCTAAATTTGGTACATTAAGGGCCGTACACACGTAGGGTTTTCATAAGAAAAACGATATAATTATTATTTATTTTAGTTGGTATACATGATACCTGCAGGTATCATGTATACCAACTAAAATAAATAATAATTTTATCGTTTTTCTTATATTCTCGTGGAAAAAGTAGGAGGAGCTGAGCAAAAAGGCTGGCGAAAGACTTAAAAAAACCCTATGTGTGTACGGCCCTTAAGATATAAGTATTACTTATATCTTTTTCTTATGTTTTTCATTTGTTTTATTGCATGAAAGTTTGCTGCATTGAAACTGTTAGAAGTTTCAGGGTGCGGAGAGAGTCCCCGATCATATAAAAATGTTAATTTAATGAGTTGTGATGGATGAAATAAAACAAAACTTATCACACAATATCTCAATAAACCCATTTAACAGTTCTACCAATTATTTTTCAATATGACCTCCATTGGCGGCGATTACTCTCTCCAGTCTACCTCTGGAGCTCTTTGCTGCGGCACGGAACGTTTCTTGTGGATATTTGGCCCATTGTCGCTCGAGGGACTTTTTCAGAGTTTCCGTACTATCATGAGCTGTAGCGCACGCTTCCATCTCCAAGATGGACCACACACAAAAGTCCAGAGGGTTCAGGTCCGGCGATGAAGGAGGCCACAATTCCTTCTTCCAAAACGCAGAAAAGTGACGCTCACACCAATCCTGAAATTTGTTCGCTGTGTGCGAGGGCGCACCGTCCTGTTGAAAGGTAAAAGGCCTGTCCTTGAAGTGCTTCTTCATCTAGACTTGTCCTGGAGTCAAATTACCCTCGATATACGATTTTGCGTTAACTTTAGCGCCTTCTTTGACGAAAATGAGAGGAGATCTCCAACTCTCAGAGATGGCAGCCCAAACCATCACAGAGACAGGCTTTTGGCGACGGAAAACAGTCTTTACGTATGGAGGGATACTGTCAGCACTTTTTGCCGAAATTCTGTCATTCTAGGAGTTGAATTTGGCCTCCACAGTGAACATTTTCTCATCCGAAAAGACGATCTCACCAGCCTGCGTGCCATCTTTCATTGCATTCAAAAGAATCTTTGATCTGTCCAGCCTCTTCTGTTTCTGGAAGTCTGTGAGCTGTTGCATGATGGTGATTTTGAAGGGGGATAACTTGAGGTCTTCTTTGACGATGGTTCTCACACTTTTTTTGTCGATATCCATACTCCTAGCCCTCTTTCTCCTGCTTCGCTTGGAGTTCCTCCTTATCCGCTCCCTAATAGCTTTGATTTTGGTTGGGGTGCGTGCAGTGCGAGGTCATTCACACCTGTGTCGATCACCTGTTGTCTCCAGTTCTTGGTAGCGTTTCCTAACAGTCGATTTCGGTGCTTTTAACTGCTTAACAATCTCTGGCCGGGTTTGTCTTCCCCGCGCAGTGTAGCCTCACGTTGACTCATTTTTAAAAAAGACAATGTAAATTTATCAAAATTTAGACTCGGAACATTAAAATATAAGATTATAGGAAGAGAATGAGATATAAATGGATAATATAGGGAATAAATAGCATCTTTAATTTAAAAAATAAAATTTGATCAGGAACTTCAGCCGCACCCTGTATTATTAAATTGCATATCTTATTTTCTAAGGAAGATAGATCTTATACAGCGAAACTCCTCTATAGTGAACTCCTCTATAGTGAACTCCTCTATAGTGAACTCCTCTATAGTGAACTCCTCTATAGTGAACTCCTCTATAGTGAACTCCTCTATAGTGAACTCCTCTATAGTGAACTCCTCTATAGTGAACTCCTCTATAATGAACTCCTCTATAGTGAACTCCTCTATAGTGAACTCCTCTATAGTGAACTCCTCTATAGTGAACTCCTCTATAGTGAACTCCTCTATAATGAACTCCTCTATAGTGAACTCCTCTATAGTGAACTCCTCTATAGTGAACTCCTCTATAATGAACTCCTCTATAGTGAACTCCTCTATAATGAACTCCTCTATAGTGAACTCCTCTATAGTGAACTCCTCTATAGTGAACTCCTCTATAGTGAACTCCTCTATAGTGAACTCCTCTATAGTGAACTCCTCTATAGTGAACTCCTCTATAGTGAACTCCTCTATAGTGAACTCCTCTATAGTGAACTCCTCTATAGTGAACTCCTCTATAGTGAACTCCTCTATAGTGAACTCCTCTATAGTGAACTCCTCTATAGTGAACTCCTCTATAGTGAACTCCTCTATAGTGAACTCCTCTATAGTGAACTCCTCTACAGTGAACTCCTCTATAGTGAACTCCTCTATAGTGAACTCCTCTATAATGAACTCCTCTATAGTGAACTCCTCTATAGTGAACTCCTCTATAGTGAACTCCTCTATAGTGAACTCCTCTATAATGAACTCCTCTATAGTGAACTCCTCTATAGTGAACTCCTCTATAGTGAACTCCTCTATAGTGAACTCCTCTATAGTGAACTCCTCTATAGTGAACTCCTCTATAGTGAACTCCTCTATAGTGAACTCCTCTATAATGAACTCCTCTATAGTGAACTCCTCTATAGTGATCTCCTCTATAGTGAACTCCTCTATTGTGAACTCCTCTATAGTGAACTCCTCTATAGTGAACTCCTCTATAGTGAACTCCTCTATAGTGAACTCCTCTATAATGAACTCCTCTATAGTGAACTCCTCTATAGTGAACTCCTCTATAGTGAACTCCTCTATAGTGAACTCCTCTATAGTGAACTCCTCTATAGTGAACTCCTCTATAGTGAACTCCTCTATAGTGAACTCCTCTATAGTGAACTCCTCTATAGTGAACTCCTCTATAGTGAACTCCTCTATAGTGAACTCCTCTATAGTGAACTCCTCTATAATGAACTCCTCTATAGTGAACTCCTCTATAGTGAACTCCTCTATAGTGAACTCCTCTATTGTGAACTCCTCTATAGTGAACTCCTCTATAATGAACTCCTCTATAGTGAACTCCTCTATAGTGAACTCCTCTATAGTGAACTCCTCTATAGTGAACTCCTCTATAATGAACTCCTCTATAGTGAACTCCTCTATAGTGAACTCCTCTATAGTGAACTCCTCTATAGTGAACTCCTCTATAGTGAACTCCTCTATAGTGAACTCCTCTATAGTGAACTCCTCTATAGTGAACTCCTCTATAGTGAACTCCTCTATAGTGAACTCCTCTATAGTGAACTCCTCTATAGTGAACTCCTCTATAGTTAACTCCTCTACTCCTCTATAGTTAACTCCTCTACTCCTCTATAGTGAGCTCCTCAATAGTGAACTCCTCTATAGTGAACTTCTCTACTCCTCTATAGTTAACTCCTTACTCCTCTATAGTGAACTCCTCTATAGTGAACATATTTTGTTTAGTCTGCCACTAATGACTATAAGTTTTCTATGAATCTCTTTATAGTAAATTAGTTCTATATCACTATAGAGGAGTTCTACCAGTACAACTCCTCTATAGTGAATACATCTCTATGTAGTAAATTAGTTCTATATCACTATAGAGGAGTTCTATCAGTACAACTCCTCTATAGTGAATACATCTCTATATAGTAAATTAGTTCTATATCACTATAGAGGAGTTCTAGCAGTACAACTCCTCTATAGTGAATACATCTCTATGTAGTAAATTAGTTCTATATCACTATAGAGGAGTTCTACCAGTACAACTCCTCTATAGTGAATACATCTCTATATAGTAAATTAATTATATTTCACTATAGAGGAGTTCTACCAGTACAACTCCTCTATAGTGAATACATCTCTTTATAGTAAATTAGTTATATTTCACTATAGAGGAGTTCTACCAGTACAACTCCTCTATAGTGAATACATCTCTATATATTAAATTAGTTATATTTCACTATAGAGGAGTTCTACCAGTACAACTCCTCTATAGTGAATACATCTCTATATATTAAATTAGTTATATTTCACTATAGAGGAGTTCTACCAGTACAACTCCTCTATAGTGAAGTCATTTGTAGTGAACCATCCTGAATTTTAGAGTCATGAGAAAAGAAATAACCTGTATAAGAAAGAAAATAACTCAAAAGACCAGTTTTCTATTCAACTCTTAAATCCTCTATAGTGAACTAGTTGAAGTTCACTATAGAGGAGTTTCACTGCCCATCATTTCATTTAATATACCTAAAATATATATTATAATTACTAGTACAGTACCTGTTGTTCATTCATTGAGTGTTCAATTAATATAATGGGTTTAAGATTATACTCAAATGTACACATATATGTACATATTAATATGTTCAATTTATCAAAAATTATATTTTTTACTCTTTAGAATCAAAACTCTTATATTTTCATTTAATAATTCTAGTGTGACCCCCGTAGTCATGATACTGCAGCAAATTATTAGTTTTTCTTTTCTATTTCTGTTTCTTTTATTTTTCTCTTATTTACACCAACTTTATGAGGCGCTGTTGATAGAATGACTGTTTAGCACATTTTGTGACACACAGACAGACAGACACACGGACGGACGCGGATCTTATTATAGTACTAGTGTATTTACCCGTTAAGAATAACGAGTTCTCAATTGCATCACTATCAATATTTTGTGTAATTTAACTATCAACACTTTGGTTCATGCCCTCAGATTTGATTGAAGTTATTAATTGAAAAAGGACAATAATATTATAATTGTATCATAGACATGACTGGTAAGTGATAGAGTATATAAATTTTATGATAGATGTTGCAATTAGTTCTTTTATAAACTGTCACTGTAGATTCTAATCTATTTATCATATATATATATAATACGCTACATATGTCTGTGTGTGTGTGTATGTGTGTTACTTGGAGCAATATTACTCACAAACGGGTAGACCTAGAGACTTGAAAAATTACAACTTTTTAGAAAGTCGTGTCAAATTGAACGTGTTAAAAGGATTTTTCGAAGTCCAAATGAGTTTTCGAATTATTCACAATTAATTTATAATAGGTAGGATACAACTTTCCAGGATATTTTCAGAGACTATCCAACAGAATGGACTGAAATTTTCTGGAAACATCCGGCCTATATGGTCCTACAGTCTACAGAACGCTATGGATTTGTTTTACGAAATTTGAACGGATTTTTGAATTATTCGAATTTTAAGTTTTAATGGAATACATGGGGATTTTATTGAAATCGGGAAATACATGATAACATAAGAAATAAATAAAGAATAAAATTTGCATTTATCTAATCGAAAAAATATCTAAAATATGTAAAATTGGTCTACAAAAATTACAGTGTCAACCGTTTTTCGAAATTCAAAGTGCTTTTTGAGATATGACGGAAATTATAAAAGGAAAAATATAATTCTACGCTGGTTATCATTTTTTCTCATGAAAATAAATGACATATTTTGCACGAATGAAAACATAATAATTAATTTTAATATTGATATTGAAAGGTGGGAATATGAATAAATATTCGAAGTAAACGATATTTAAAATATATTTAATTGAATAGTAATTAATTTTACATTGTCATTTTAATTAAATTTAAAAAATGGTAATATCCTCTGCTACCTATATATGACGACCTTATTTCATCTATTTCAAGCATTGAAGTGATCGATGAAGCTAATTGTTTCAATTAAATTTTCGCGATTGTGTGATTATTTTGAATATAATGTTTTTAATTTGTAGTTATTTATACAGCTCTCTTATACAGTAATTTATGATGAAGACGACAGTATTCTACACAAATTGTTGACGTCACGGGACTGAAAATTACTCTTTACTGGTAATCCTAATGGAAAATAGGATGTGTAATGTGTATGAAGAAACAATGAAGTAATGTCCTTAAATATTAATATTTAAAAATAAATAATAATATATTCACGTTACCGTGCATTTTGCACGGGTAACCACTAGTATGACCTATAATGACTTATATTATTGGTATATTGACAACAATATACCTGAAATAAGAACTAATACTATGTATTGTAAATTGAACATTTCAAAATTTGATGATATTTGTAACTATTTTTCAATGAAAATTTTTACGCAAGGCCCTATTCAACGACGAAAATCTTTTCCAAACCTATTTTAGCACCCACATTTCAGATCATAGCCACAATACCCGAACAATTTCCAACAACACCAATCTAAACTTTCCCCACATTAGAACAGAAGTAGAACGTAATTCCCCCATTTTTAGATCTGTTGAACTCTGGCGAAGTTTACCACCATTTTTATTAGTACCCATGTCTGATTTTAAATTAAAAAAACTTTTCAAGAAATATTGCATTAATAACTATGTCGTTGAATAGAGTCTTTTTAAATCAGCATCGTCTGCTTTTGTATTTTTTTACTCTAGACATTTTCATTAAAACTATATAATGAAATTTTTAATTTTGGTAATTTTAGGTTCTAAATAAGATTTTAATTCTTTTAGGAACCAACACTGTACAATTGCTTTAGTAACTCTGTATTATGTTCAATTGAATTTTTTGTAAAAATGTGAAATATAAATAAAAAATAAATATTATGACCTACAATGAATTATTTCAACAGCCACTTTACGAGTACTGTTCTTTTATCTCTTTTTCTTTAAATTAACAATTAAAGCAATTCTCTACAACAAGTGCATTCAATTGATAATAATAATAATACATTTTATCGGTCTGAATAAATAGTTAAATGGAGAAGAAAGAATTTAATTATTGGTTGTAATTTGAGAAAAGTGAGCACCATTTAGTTACCGCAGACACATAGTGAGCCACTGTTAATATATATCATGTGTTTATATTAACCATGATATCATTTAGAAGATATAGCCAATAATTAATTGAATATTCTGCAGGAAGTGAAAGAATGTCCGATAACATTTTCTTCACACTATTTATTATAAATACTGTACTTGTAATGTGGTTAATGATTAGTGGTTAACATTTTCTTCACACTATTTATTATAAACACTGTACTTGTAATGTGGTTAATGATTAGTGGTTAACATTTTCTTCACACTATTCATTATAAATACTGTACTTGTAATGTGGTTAATGATTAGTGGTTAACATTTCTTCACACTATTTATTATAAACACTGTACTTGTAATGTGGTTAATGATTAGTGGTTAACATTTTCTTCACACTATTCATTATAAATACTGTACTTGTAATGTGGTTAATGATTAGTGGTTAACATTTCTTCACACTATTTATTATAAACACTGTACTTGTAATGTGATTAATGATTAGTGGTTAACATTTTCTTCACACTATTTATTATAAATACTGTACTTGTAATGTGGTTAATGATTAGTGGTTAACATTTTCTTCACACTATTTATTATAAACACTGTACTTGTAATGTGGTTAATGATTAGTGGTTAACATTTTCTTCACACTATTTATTATAAATACTGTACTTGTAATGTGGTTAATGATTAGTGGTTAACATTTCTTCACACTATTTATTATAAATACTGTACTTGTAATGTGGTTAATGATTAGTGGTTAACATTTTCTTCACACTATTTATTATAAACACTGTACTTGTAATGTGGTTAATGATTAGTGGTTAACATTTCTTCACACTATTTATTATAAACACTGTACTTGTAATGTGATTAATGATTAGTGGTTAACATTTTCTTCACACTATTTATTATAAACACTGTACTTGTAATGTGGTTAATGATTAGTGGTTAACATTTCTTCACACTATTTATTATAAACACTGTACTTGTAATGTGGTTAATGATTAGTGGTTAACATTTTCTTCACACTATTTATTATAAACACTGTACTTGTAATGTGGTTAATGATTAGTGGTTAACATTTCTTCACACTATTCATTATAAATATAAATACTGTACTTGTAATGTGGTTAATGATTAGTGGTTAACATTTCTTCACACTATTTATTATAAATACTGTACTTGTAATGTGGTTAATGATTAGTGGTTAACATTTCTTCACACTATTTATTATAAACACTGTACTTGTAATGTGGTTAATGATTAGTGGTTAACATTTCTTCACACTATTTATTATAAACACTGTACTTGTAATGTGGTTAATGATTAGTGGTTAACATTTCTTCACACTATTCATTATAAATACTGTACTTGTAATGTGGTTAATGATTAGTGGTTAACATTTCTTCACACTATTTATTATAAATACTGTACTTGTAATGTGATTAATGATTAGTGGTTAACATTTTCTTCACACTATTTATTATAAACACTGTACTTGTAATGTGGTTAATGATTAGTGGTTAACATTTCTTCACACTATTTATTATAAATACTGTACTTGTAATGTGGTTAATGATTAGTGGTTAACATTTCTTCACACTATTTATTATAAACACTGTACTTGTAATGTGGTTAATGATTAGTGGTTAACATTTCTTCACACTATTTATTATAAACACTGTACTTGTAATGTGGTTAATGATTAGTGGTTAACATTTTCTTCACACTATTTATTATAAACACTGTACTTGTAATGTGGTTAATGATTAGTGGTTAACATTTCTTCACACTATTTATTATAAACACTGTACTTGTAATGTGGTTAATGATTAGTGGTTAACATTTTCTTCACACTATTTATTATAAACACTGTACTTGTAATGTGGTTAATGATTAGTGGTTAACATTTCTTCACACTATTCATTATAAATACTGTACTTGTAATGTGGTTAATGATTAGTGGTTAACATTTCTTCACACTATTTATTATAAACACTGTACTTGTAATGTGGTTAATGATTAGTGGTTAACATTTTCTTCACACTATTTATTATAAACACTGTACTTGTAATGTGGTTAATGATTAGTGGTTAACATTTCTTCACACTATTCATTATAAATACTGTACTTGTAATGTGGTTAATGATTAGTGGTTAACATTTCTTCACACTATTCATTATAAATACTGTACTTGTAATGTGGTTAATGATTAGTGGTTAACATTTCTTCACACTATTTATTATAAACACTGTACTTGTAATGTGGTTAATGATTAGTGGTTAACATTTTCTTCACACTATTTATTATAAACACTGTACTTGTAATGTGGTTAATGATTAGTGGTTAACATTTCTTCACACTATTCATTATAAATACTGTACTTGTAATGTGGTTAATGATTAGTGGTTAACATTTTCTTCACACTATTTATTATAAACACTGTACTTGTAATGTGGTTAATGATTAGTGGTTAACATTTCTTCACACTATTCATTATAAATACTGTACTTGTAATGTGGTTAATGATTAGTGGTTAACATTTTCTTCACACTATTTATTATAAACACTGTACTTGTAATGTGGTTAATGATTAGTGGTTAACATTTTCTTCACACTATTCATTATAAATACTGTACTTGTAATGTGGTTAATGATTAGTGGTTAACATTTCTTCACACTATTTATTATAAACACTGTACTTGTAATGTGATTAATGATTAGTGGTTAACATTTTCTTCACACTATTTATTATAAACACTGTACTTGTAATGTGGTTAATGATTAGTGGTTAACATTTTCTTCACACTATTTATTATAAACACTGTACTTGTAATGTGGTTAATGATTAGTGGTTAACATTTTCTTCACACTATTTATTATAAACACTGTACTTGTAATGTGGTTAATGATTAGTGGTTAACATTTCTTCACACTATTCATTATAAATACTGTACTTGTAATGTGGTTAATGATTAGTGGTTAACATTTCTTCACACTATTTATTATAAACACTGTACTTGTAATGTGGTTAATGATTAGTGGTTAACATTTTCTTCACACTATTTATTATAAACACTGTACTTGTAATGTGGTTAATGATTAGTGGTTAACATTTCTTCACACTATTCATTATAAATACTGTACTTGTAATGTGGTTAATGATTAGTGGTTAACATTTTCTTCACACTATTTATTATAAACACTGTACTTGTAATGTGGTTAATGATTAGTGGTTAACATTTCTTCACACTATTCATTATAAATACTGTACTTGTAATGTGGTTAATGATTAGTGGTTAACATTTTCTTCACACTATTTATTATAAACACTGTACTTGTAATGTGGTTAATGATTAGTGGTTAACATTTTCTTCACACTATTCATTATAAATACTGTACTTGTAATGTGGTTAATGATTAGTGGTTAACATTTCTTCACACTATTTATTATAAACACTGTACTTGTAATGTGGTTAATGATTAGTGGTTAACATTTCTTCACACTATTTATTATAAACACTGTACTTGTAATGTGGTTAATGATTAGTGGTTAACATTTTCTTCACACTATTTATTATAAACACTGTACTTGTAATGTGGTTAATGATTAGTGGTTAACATTTTCTTCACACTATTTATTATAAACACTGTACTTGTAATGTGGTTAATGATTAGTGGTTAACATTTTCTTCACACTATTTATTATAAACACTGTACTTGTAATGTGGTTAATGATTAGTGGTTAACATTTCTTCACACTATTTATTATAAACACTGTACTTGTAATGTGGTTAATGATTAGTGGTTAACATTTCTTCACACTATTCATTATAAATACTGTACTTGTAATGTGGTTAATGATTAGTGGTTAACATTTTCTTCACACTATTTATTATAAACACTGTACTTGTAATGTGGTTAATGATTAGTGGTTAACATTTCTTCACACTATTCATTATAAATACTGTACTTGTAATGTGGTTAATGATTAGTGGTTAACATTTCTTCACACTATTTATTATAAATACTGTACTTGTAATGTGGTTAATGATTAGTGGTTAACATTTCTTCACACTATTTATTATAAATACTGTACTTGTAATGTGGTTAATGATTAGTGGTTAACATTTTCTTCACACTATTTATTATAAACACTGTACTTGTAATGTGGTTAATGATTAGTGGTTAACATTTTCTTCACACTATTTATTATAAACACTGTACTTGTAATGTGGTTAATGATTAGTGGTTAACATTTCTTCACACTATTCATTATAAATACTGTACTTGTAATGTGGTTAATGATTAGTGGTTAACATTTTCTTCACACTATTTATTATAAACACTGTACTTGTAATGTGGTTAATGATTAGTGGTTAACATTTCTTCACACTATTCATTATAAATACTGTACTTGTAATGTGGTTAATGATTAGTGGTTAACATTTTCTTCACACTATTTATTATAAACACTGTACTTGTAATGTGGTTAATGATTAGTGGTTAACATTTTCTTCACACTATTCATTATAAATACTGTACTTGTAATGTGGTTAATGATTAGTGGTTAACATTTCTTCACACTATTTATTATAAACACTGTACTTGTAATGTGGTTAATGATTAGTGGTTAACATTTCTTCACACTATTTATTATAAACACTGTACTTGTAATGTGGTTAATGATTAGTGGTTAACATTTTCTTCACACTATTTATTATAAACACTGTACTTGTAATGTGGTTAATGATTAGTGGTTAACATTTTCTTCACACTATTTATTATAAACACTGTACTTGTAATGTGGTTAATGATTAGTGGTTAACATTTTCTCCACACTATTTATTATAAACACTGTACTTGTAATGTGGTTAATGATTAGTGGTTAACATTTCTTCACACTATTTATTATAAACACTGTACTTGTAATGTGGTTAATGATTAGTGGTTAACATTTCTTCACACTATTCATTATAAATACTGTACTTGTAATGTGGTTAATGATTAGTGGTTAACATTTTCTTCACACTATTTATTATAAACACTGTACTTGTAATGTGGTTAATGATTAGTGGTTAACATTTCTTCACACTATTCATTATAAATACTGTACTTGTAATGTGGTTAATGATTAGTGGTTAACATTTCTTCACACTATTTATTATAAATACTGTACTTGTAATGTGGTTAATGATTAGTGGTTAACATTTCTTCACACTATTTATTATAAATACTGTACTTGTAATGTGGTTAATGATTAGTGGTTAACATTTTCTTCACACTATTTATTATAAACACTGTACTTGTAATGTGGTTAATGATTAGTGGTTAACATTTTCTTCACACTATTTATTATAAACACTGTACTTGTAATGTGGTTAATGATTAGTGGTTAACAATTTTCATTCTGATGTTTACACTTTAATATTCTATTTATATTTATATTACATTCTTTCTAAACAATATAGCACTAACTTATAGTTTCTATTCCTGGGATATAAGGGGAATACCCTAGTCAAGAAGGATTTATTCCTATAATAATCCTTCTTGCCTGAGTAATTAGGTAGCCTTTTTATTAGAAATAAATACCGTTATAGGTATATGATATTTTTTCTGAACAATTTTTTTCTGTTTAAAGCTTTTTGGAATAAAATTAAATATGCATAAAATATTAGATATTATAGTCTAAACATCAAGTTTTATTTTAAAATAAATATTGTTGCACTCTTGATTCTTTTCTATAAAGTAGATACCTACATCAAATTAAAATATTTTCTAAATAATAAGAATATTCATTACTTATTTATAATGAGGATCGATGATACAAAATAGAAAATAAAAAATAGACTTAAAACTTCACGTCAAAGACTCAGAAGATGATAATAAATAATTCAATAAAAAATAAAAATACAATATGAAAATTGATATGAAATAAAAGTATACAAATGGACAGTTTAATTTCCCAGTAAACATTACAATGTTGGGCCAACGTTGGCCCAATTTAGAATGAAACTCTCTGGGCCAACGCTGTCATGCCGGTCTCGGTATATTGGGCCAGCAAAGGCCCACCTCATGGATGTCCACCGGCCCAGAACAGTATATAACCACGTATAAACAACTTATTGGTACCGGCAATACTTAACGTTGCCGATGTCTTGCATGTCTACGGCCCCAGTACCTACTATTTTCTTATAACAGGTGTAATAATTTGATTGCGTTATACAGAACACGTGAAGACAACAGATACTTCTAACAATGTAGTAAAGGTCCTACAAATACATTTTACTGATCAAAATTAGGGTAATAGAGGTAGAACAGTTATTGAAACTCAATACTATATTATTTTAAATATGCAATTTTAACCAAATAATAATATTTTATTTTAAAATTGAATCGATAGTATAATTTTTAATGTGAATAATTATTTCACACAGAAAATTAACTTTTCATACTAAATATATGAATTAATTAGAGGCCAAGCTCATTTTTATGAATGAAATAAATAAAGTGTTAAATTGTTATTTGAAGGGATAACAAGCCCATTTATACCAAATTACCAGAAACGGCTAAAATCCCACCAAATTGGTGGCTAAGAAAGATGTTAAGCAGATTTGTTAGATAGCGAGTGCCAAAAGAGGTGAATTGGTCAGTTTTGTGATGCATTAGTGAAAGGGGATCTTTCATGTCACCAATATTCTTATTACCAAGAAAAAAATGAGAGATACTTTCATGACAGGAGCTCCTCCAGGATTCATGGAGGATGTCAGTAATTCAAGATAAAGGAGCTTTCTTTCTTATATGGCTTCAACACTTGGTGAAATCAACTGGATCTTTTAATGCATCTAAAAGTATGACAATACTTTTGGTCGGGACAATGGATTTGAACTATTAACTTCACTTCCACATTCTTCTCATAAAATTTAACCTCTCGACTTTTACTATGCGAAATAGTTGAAGAGCTCATGAAACTCTTTTGCTGATAACTGGATGATGGACAATACTGGATAAAGAATGACCTTATATGATACGGCTGGAATCTTCGAGAAGCCTTTTTGAAAATTGTTTTATCTGAGAGAGCTGTCAATTGCATTAAAACACTGATATATGGCAATATAATTAAGACGAATTTAACGTGGAGGATTTTTTAGCTGCAAAAGTAATAGAGAAATCTCTAATTTTTCATTGAATTGACGAATTCAGAATTTTTTTAATTAAGAGGTACCTGCACGGTCAACTAGCAAAGGTATTACAAGAAATGTCCAAGATCGAACAATCTGCTCAGTCAGCTGTAGAAATCGTTGTTCAATTATAGGGACTTGATTCCGTTTAAAATATAAGTTAAGTTTGATAAGTTAAAATGTATTTAAAAACAGTTAACATTATATATGTATAGTTTCAAATGGTCAATGTTATAGTCTGTTTCATGATATTATTGATATACAAAAATATAAATTATTCAAAATTTGTTTTTCTTTACCTTTCGTAGATAATGCATTTATAATGTAATAAAGAGGGCAAAGCGGCACCCCGTTTTTGACACTTTCTGGGAAAACTGTGGTAAAATAAAAATAAAAATTATTAGTTCCTAAACAGTTTACCATGTGTTGGCCATTTTTTGGTGTATCTTTTACAGTAAAAATTAATTATCTAGGTTCAATAGTACTATTGGAGATACTATGGAAAGAGCTTAGGGGATGCTGCGCTGCCCCATGCTACACCTACTAAATTGAGGATATTAAATTGTCTATTTGGTGTGATTAAATTGGGAAGAGATCGTTTGCACCTAACCTCTCTGATATTTTGTCGATAACTGCCAAATAGAACTGGTAGTTCGGTATAATAAATATAGGTACCTACTGGTACATCAAAAAATCATCGGATTGGTTGACTCATGTTTTCCTTCATTGGGCCAGTGCTGTTTAGCAACCGTTGGCCCAATATGTCCTTTACCATACATTGGCCCAGTGTGTAATAGCACTGGCATGCCATGCCAATGACCGATCGTGACTTTATTTTGCCAACGTTGGCCCGATAGTGTAATCTTATCAGGGTTCACTGTAACACAGATTTAATAAATATCAATAGAACTAAAGGGGGAGGGCATTCCCGCCCGTCTTCAAGTCATAACTTTACCAATGAAAATTGAAGGATAATCACAATTTCAAATCGAAATCAAAATTTTATGAACAATCAGCTAGTTTACTTTCGTCGTGTTTTGAGAGCTTGAACTTCATACACAAATAACAATTAATTATTTTTTGGTTAGAATAATGAAGTGACAACATTTTATTAATTGGACACATTCTATAAATAAGCGTTTTATTAGCTATAATTAAACACCTAAGAAATTAATGTTAAATAGATGAATAGTTAGTTGTACCGCTAGATGGCGCTTGTACCATTGATCGGCATAGCAGGGGATTTGGTAAATTGCTCGAAAGACAATTGCTCGAAAACAAATGTTCGAAAGACAATTGCTCGTAAATTATTGCTGGAAAATCAATTGCTCGAACGAAAATTGGCCGAATGAACAATATTGCTCCAATGACCAATTACACGAAAGATCAATCGTTCAGACAATACAAAATAAATAAAATACAGTTATAATTACCCAGTAGGCTACCCATTAAAATGTTGGGCCAAAGTTTGCCCAATTCAGAACGAAAATCTGGGTCAACGCTATCATGCCGGTCTCGGTATATTGGGACAGCAAAGGAAGGACGTTGGCCCACCTCATGGATGTCCACCGGCCCAGAACAGTATATAACCACGTATAAACAACTTATTGGTACCGGCAATACTTAACGTTGCCGATGCAGTACCTAGTGCTAGTGTTGCATGCATAACTAATAAACGTCTAATTAATTAATTATAGCACTGGTGTGCCATTAGCCGATCGTGCTTTTACTTTGCCAATGTTTACCGATATTTGTCCGATAGTGCAATTTACGTTATCAGGGTAATTAGTAATTAGAAACAAGGACGGTTGGGTGCAGCTAATCGAAGAGATTTCACTTCATTATCTTTAAATATCTTCTGACTTTCGACATTATTTATCTAATTAACAATTGCTCATACAATCAAATTCCGAATAATCAATTGCTTAAAGGTCACCTCCAAGCAATATTTTTATTGCTTAAATCAACGAGGCTAATGTTTCTTATCATTTTACTGCAAACCCCATAAAATTTGATAGCATATTTTTAATTTTATATGCTTTTAAAAAAATTTATAATCCAAACTCTACAAAACCTACTCTATACTTCCGACTTTCTAATTTTCAGTCTGAAGAAGAAGAATGTACACCATTTGTTTTGATGGTCAACTAGGTATTTGGTTTAATAAATTTTATTTATTATTCGTTTTAAGGTTTAAATTTGAATAAACTTATTATAGAAACGTTTATATACTTTTAGAAACAATTAATATCTTAAAAGAATGCCAAAAACGCATTGTTTGTTTAAAAATCTAAATTTGAAATGAAAACAAAGAGTGTAGGTACAATCTTCTTTCTCAGCGTCAGGTTGGAGATTAGTTCGATTGTTGCTCACAGAGAATTAAAAAACTTTAAAAGCAAATAATAAAATATATACTGAACCGAATTGTAGGTATGCGGTTTGCGGAATAATGATCGAAGACCTTAGTTCTATAATAATATGTAAATAATGTAAAAAACTCATTTTTTCCCGGAGCCTGGAGAGGACCTTTAATGTAAAAATAGAGTCTTTCAAGCAATTGTTTTCGAGCAATTTACCTAGAACCGCATGGCGGACACCCTTTCCGATACATGTACTGTCCGTTGTACGAGTTTCAGTTATATATAAATATATTGATTTAATCTCTCAGTTAGAACTTCGTTACATAACTGATAGCTCTTTAGTCTTTCCGATACAATTTGATTAGGTAGTTGCAGCTCTTATATAACAAGTGTTTATTATACTAATTTGTGTTTTAATTATATTTTGAATGACCGTATGAATTGAAAAAGCTTTCATTGTTCAGTCTCTTTATAGTTGTTATCAATATAGCATTCATAATATAATAACGAAGGTACCCATTCCGTAGGTAGATCTCATAGCAACCTACCAGTCAATATTCTTGTCTCACATTTTTCGTATTGCCTATGGCTCTTTTTATTATTAATTTTTAAGTCTGGTAAATTTGTGCTTTAGGTCGCCCAACTATTATTGATATTTTATACTTAATATAACTAAAAGGAGCCATTTTAAGAATTTTTTTTATGAATGCCATTTGTTGTGGAAACGCTTAGTTTACGAGATATAGCTCAATTAAGTTTCCGGTAGGAATAACATTAGGTTGTAGAAAACAAAAGGCTTTTCCGCCTTTTAGAATTTTGTGACATCAAATCTTGGTGCCATGAAACCGGTAATGTAGTTCACTGTATCCGCTAGTTTGTTGTAGTTAAGTGTTACTGCACACATCATGATTGTTTAATTACCTGGCAGGGGGCAGCAAGCCCCCCTTCATATACGTATTTGTGATGCTATACCTGAAATAAACTTAACTTTCCAGAGGGTACGTAGAATCACCTTAACGGACCAGAACGGAGTCAAATATGCATGTTATTAGAGTATACTGACTGCATCATTTTAAATGCTCAGGGTGGTTAGGTATATTACTTATATATTGGCATTGCAAAAGAACACTTGAATGAACTCTGGAACCGTCGGTCCGGATTAGACCAAAATTGACCGGAATGGAGTCATCAGTCATATAGGTACCAATACCTATCATGCAAAGCAAAATAGCTAGAAGTATGTCTAATAAACTGTCCATTTTTTTCTCCAGCTCTCTCCAAAAATTACCAAATTTCTCTCCAAAGACCAAAATGATCAAATTATCCTAAAATCTCTCCAAAATAACATTGTAGCATAGCCATTACTAAGCATAGGAGAAAATTAGATATTTCTTGTCATCCAGTCTGAAAAGAATGTCTTCTCAGACCCAGGATTTAGTACAGAAATTGGGATTTGGATGCAGCAAATAACATGGGATTGTGGGAACATAGGAATTATTTTCAATTAAATAGGACTTAAGTCATAAGGTGCAGGATTAATCCACAAATCCTGCTCTATTTTTCAGACTGGCTCGCCTGCCTCGCCATATAGCATATACCTGATACCTATATGGGCAAAGAATACTTGCATTAACATATAAAGAGGTTAATCAAGAAAACATACTTTTTACACATTACAATCAACATTATTTCAGATATTCGTGTACGAGGTTGAAGATTCCGAGGTTTTAGAAACAACCCAGTCTGCAGAATATGTGAGATATATGGGATATTCTCTCCGAACAATTTTGAATTAATTCCTATATTTACATTAATTTTGCTACGAACAATTTTGAATTAATCCCTATATTTACATTAATTTTGCTACGAACAAAATATGAGATCTCTACGAACACTTTACCAGTTTCTGCAGACTGGGAAACAACATACTGATAGTCTTTCCCATTGCATGATACCTACCGTTGATACGTGTATTGGCCACTGCCGTCTGCAGAAACAGGTAAAGTGTTCATAGAGATCTCTTTTTCTGTTCGTAGCAAAATTAGTGTAAATATAGGAATTAATTCAAAATTGTTCTGAGTCCGGTCTGTTCGGAGTCTCGGAGAGAATATCTCCCATATTTTGCAGATGGTGTACTGGTTGTGACTGTCTATTTTTGTCTGTCTATTCCTATCCGTTTGTTCTTATCTGTCTATTCTTATCCATTATTTTTATCTGTCTGCGGTGAACTTACCCCACCGTAAAATTAATTTAGTATATAATAGGGAGCCCCCAGGGGCTCTATTCTGAAGCTGTCTGTGGTGAATGGAAGAGAAGGGGGGTGGCGTCCCTTGGGCCCCAAACTGTTATAATTTGGATTATGGATTGTCTTTTTTCATTTTTACCATGTTTATCATTTTTTTAACGCTACTTGCAGTTTTAGAGGATAGCGCTAGGGTTATGCTCTTCAACTACGAGGTTTTAGATTTTGTGTTTTGTAGGCTTCATTTACTATCACCTCTTCATTTTCCTCTTCCATCCGTGAGTGCAGCCACCGGTGCTTGTGTCCCGTTTCGTCACATTCCTTGGTAAGTGACTGCATTCACAGAGTAGCTTTTCTGCATCCATGAGCATTGTCACCGACGGTGGTAAGTGACTTTGTTCATGGAGCCACTTTCCTCTCTGACTGCTTCTTCCAGTCCCTTGTATTTAATTTCCTTTTGACGTCAGCGATATGGCCATTGGTTCCGAAGCAGACGTTAAACCCCTACTAAAATAAAAATATATAATAGGGAATGTCAATTAGTCTAGTAGCTAATAATAGGGAATGTCAATTTACCTAGTAATAAAATAAGGAATGTCAATTAGTCTAGTAATAAGGAATGTCAATTAATATAGTAATAAGGAATGTCAATTAATATAGTAAAAAGGGATGTCAATTAGTCTAATAATAGACCAGATAATAAAGGATGTACAAACTTGCCATTTTAATGGTGAGTTTATGACAGTTATTTTGAGCCATAGCAGATTGTATTTGGTGCTAAATTCCAATGATATGTTTGGAGATATTCAATTTCTCTAATAAAAAATTCCTGCAATGTTGGATGATATTTAGCTATTAATTCCTATATTCCCATTAATTTTTGGAGAAGGAACTGGAAAAATATTGGAGGACTAGACAAATTGATGAAAAATGTTGGCAGCTATTTCTCAGATTTTTGAAAAAATCAGAGGAGTTCAGTGCACCAAATACAAACTGGGAGCCATATAATTGGAAATGGCGAGAAAAATCTTATTTTCTCCTATGCTACAATGTTATTTAGGAGAGAATTTATGACAATTTGATCATTTCGTAGAGAAATTTGGTGATTTATGGAGAGACGAATGGAGAGTTTATCGAGTCATACTATTTTACTTGGGTAATAGGGAATGTCAATTAGTCTAGTAGCTAATAGGGAAAGTCAATTAATCTAGTAATAGGGAATGTCAATTAATCTAGTAATAGGGAAAGTCGATTAATCTAGTAATAGGGAAAGTCGATTAATCTAGTAATAGGGAATGTCGATTAATCTAGTACTAGGGAATGTCTATTAATCTAGTACTAGGGAATGTCAATTAATCTAGTAATAGGGAAAGTCGATTAATCTAGCAATAGGGAAATTCGATTAATCTAGCAATAGGGAATGTCGATTAATCTAGTAATAGAATGTCAATTATTCTTGTAATAGGGAATGTCAATTAATCTAGTAATAGGGAATGTCAATTATTCTAGTAATAGGGAATGTCAATTAATCTAGTAATAGGGAATGTCAATTAATCTAGTAATTCTGTGTGAATAATCCTTAATTTCCTGCGAGTTTGAATTATCCACAATATTTACCAATTTCGCGGCACCGTCTATTGATCTATTGTTAATTTGTTACCACAGACTTAGATCGATAATTTGATTGCCTTGTGTTTGAATGATCAATGATTTTTTAGTTTCTTCATCTAATTGGCACATTTCATCACAACATCGATTGGTAGTGCAACCATCAAATATAAATTGATGAATGCAATGGAATGTGTCTTTTCGATGAATAAAATAAATTAATTTGTATCATGTGAATATGCAGCAATCTATTAATGTCTGCGCTAACATTTATCTGTAGATCGTGCAGCGAATTCATTCTGTATTGCAGATCACTGCCAGACTGTATTTCATGGTAAATTCCAGTGACATGTCAGTGGAATTTTTCCTCATGGAAAATAATATTCGGCCAAAGTCGGTTGATTTTTAGCTATTTGTTCGTATTAGTCAAACACTAAAGATTGGACAATAGGTATCAAAATTTAGACAGATACTGATAGCAGTTTTTCAGCTGATAGTGATGCCAGAAACGTCCGATACCATCACCCAATTGTGAGGCTATATTTTTTTAATAATAATTGTCACATTTAGGTACTATGACATTTTCAAGAGATCTTTTTATCTGTTCATGGTAATCTAAATCTAAATGTTGAGAATAGTTCTTTAATGTTAAATTAATGTAATTGTAGTAATTAGCTAATTTTTAATTTTTATTGTGAATATCCCAGATACCTCCCATATTCTACAGACTGGCATTTAGTAAAATAACCATTTGGTTTTTTATTCTTTGTTGTTTTCAGGTATATTTCCTAGCCTCATTTCACTAACTGTAATATCAAAGACACATTAACCTCCAAAATGAAGGTGAACGCAAACCTCTTTCCCATGAAGGCACATTATTTCCTTCTATTTGCTGGTAAGTGAAGTCAGTCTCAACTATAGGATGATTTGATATCTTCTATCTTTTGTAATCATTAACCCGTTTCTTGCGATGTGACCCACCGGTGGGTCACATCGTTATTTTATAGAACAGAAGATCTAAGCTTTTTCTCTTTAATTAATATTTCTCTTAAAAGTGTATATTTATTTTAGTAAAGGAGGAAATATTTTACATAAAATAGGGAAAAGTCTACTAATGAGAATTAATATTTTTCTGTCTAAATTAAACTGAAGTTATGACAGTTAAATCTGTGGCAGAAATGTGTTAAGTTAGAAGATCTTTTCTCACTTTTGCCTCTCTCTCTTTCTTACTTTTATTTGGTATCCATGATACCTGAAGTATCATGGATACCTATAGAACAGAAGTTATATAATAATAATAATTACAGCCTATAGTTTTTAAAATAATATTGATGATCTGAAACTGTCAAATAAAGAATTCATAACTTGCTCTAAATGCTTTTTTTCTAGCCACTGCCCCGATGTTGCCGTTCCTTCCCCTGTTTGGGCGTCAGTTAGGCTTACAGTCTGGTGAGGATATTGTTGTATTAATAGTCACACTTAGTTATTTGTTTATATTCATATTGCTGTCTTTAGCTCATGTGTTTAAATAACATAACATTTCCTGGTTCTAGCTATGTCACTTGTTGTATAATTGTTTACTGGTTAGCTGTTATATCAAACTTGTTTAAACCATCTAGAGTCAGTTGTCTGCAGTGAACCACAGAGTGTTCTCCTATATTAATCAATTATAATAAACTTATACTTTTAAACTTGTAAAAACCACTGTTCATTTAGATGATTTAGCTATTAATGAACTAGTTTGACTTCAAGCTAGCTATATAAAGATGAGAAGCCAGCTAGAGTATAATGTGGCTATATTTATATCACCTTGTAGCTACCAATTTTGCTAACAAAAGTTAGTATTACTTATTTAACACTTTCACAGCAACTTGTGCCACATGTAGTACACAGCTAACTTGCTCAACCTGGAGCGTGTACCACATGTAGTACATGCTAATACTTTTTTTTATATCTTTTTAAATTTATTTCTCTCCAACAAATATTGAATACTTTAAGACTAGTGTTGGAAAAGTATGGAATTATAATATACAATTTTTGAAGATATGTTACTTATTTTTGACTAGAAATATCAGAAGAATGTTCAAAAACAAATAAAACAACTGTACGTATGCAAATAAAACAAAGATGATGGTTTGGCATTACCGTCATATCTCGAGTTGTGGTGGAAGTGTTAAGTTGACACTAGCTACTTCTTTGCAGGCATCACTCTGATATACTCCCTACTTCCATTCACTGGAGTGCTGTTCAAGATTTTTGCTGGTGGTTTGGCCGACTCTAGAAATAATCACAAGACTGTGCTGCTAGTCTCTATGTTTGTGACAACCATTGGATTCTTCAGGTGAGTCCCATGCTCATCACTCTTTTCTATAACTGACTTTATTTAAAGACTACATTCAGCTAAAACAAGATGGAAATGATGAGACTTTCTTAACCCGTACACGGTTTCTCACAACCTGTCTCTATCCAGTTTGCTGTCCCAAAATAAGGCCACCCTCCATTTACGGGTTAACTGATGACTTATTTCTATTCTCTATAACTGACTTTATTTAAAACAAGAAGGAAATGATAGCTAAAGGGCCGTACACACGTAGGGTTTTTTCAAGTCTTTCCACCAGACTTTTTGCTAAGCTCCTCCTACTTTTTCCATCAGAATATAAGAAAAAATTATACAATTATTATTTATTTCAGTGGTAGCTATGCATGATACCTGCAGGTATCATGCATACCAATTATAATTGAAATAAAATAACAAATATGATATAGTTTTTTCTCATAGCTATGACTGAAGATGTGGAACTGACCAATAATTTGTAATTCACCCTGACTGGCTAGGTAACTACTATATTTTTTCCTCCCCCAGCATTTACTTCACACCAAGCATTCAAGAGACAGCCGTCACATCCCAGCACACTAACGTCAGTCTGGACTGCAGTTCCGTGGAGTCTCTTCTGCGTCACGAGCACAAGCAAGAGCCATGTGGACGCAAAGCTTACCTAGCGCAGTTCACGCACCAAGTCAACAGCACATGCTCGGTAAGTTAGAATACTGAAACAGGCTCTCGGTAGTTAGAGCGCATACCTTCGCCACTGCTATTAAGTGACCTTGTCCATCCAATAATACTTGAGTATTATTTGTCAAATGACCTTGACAAGGTCAAATGACCTTGATCTTTAACCTTATAGCTCCAAAGTCTAACCAAATGGTTCCTGACAATGACCATTCAATCATCCTTCCACATTTGAGGCAATTTGGTTACTACTTTTTAGTTACTGCCAATAACAAGATGAGCTACAAATAACTATATGACAACAGAAACATTACCTTCCACAATATGCGAAGTAGCTAATGATGGTTTGAATAGCTATGAGAAAATGAGTTAAAATGTAAATTAACTAGTTAGTCAAGGCTGTCATTTTATAATTAGGGTGAGTTCCAGGTTATTGGACAGTAGAAAATATAAGATGATTTTTCAATTAATCTGTAGCTGTCGCTAATTATTAATGTAATCATTCAAATAGCTAATCATTCAAATAGCTAATCATTCAAATAGCTAATCATTCAAATAGCTAATCATTCAAATAGCTAATCATTCAAATAGCTAATCATTCAAATAGCTAATCATTCAAATAGCTAATCATTCAAATAGCTAATCATTCAAATAGCTAATCATTCAAATAGCTAATCATTCAAATAGCTAATCATTCAAATAGCTAATCATTCAAATAGCTAATCATTCAAATAGCTAATCATTCAAATAGTTACAAGCTATTTGGCTATAGCTACAGCTAATCGTTTTTCTCGTGTCCGTAAATGTCAGATGACTTGTACCTTAGCTACCTATCCTATTATTTAGCTATATTTCATTTTTGGAACTCCTTTATTTGAGGTGCTTTACTAACTACAATCTGTACCTAATCTCTTTACTCTGTTGGTACAATCTGTACCTAATCTCTTTACTCTGTTGGTACAATCTGTATCTAATCTCTTTACTCTGTAGCTACAATCTGTACCTAATAAAGACCTAATCTTTAGTTTCTTTACTAATCTTTACTCTGTAGGTACAGTGCACTAGTAGTGACTCCTCTCTCTCAGAACTGTGTACTCATTGGGGTTTGAGTGACTGCAGCAACTCTCTCTCTCTGTCTGTCATCATAGACCTTTATGCTGCAGAAAAGATTGCCAATGACAGCTACCTGCCCATCCTACTAGCCAGGTAATAAGGGTTGTGACAATATGCTCTGCAAATAATAGATCTTAAGAATATCACACACTATACCTGCCCATCCTACTAGCCAGGTAATAAGGGTTGTGACAATATGCTCTGCAAATAATACAATAATATAAAAGAACAGTAATACAAAAAGTTGAAATTAAGAATACTAAATTGTGTAGTGTCGCCTCTGAACCCCCATGCCAGGTCATTAAACAATCATGAAGTGTACAGTAACTACAACAAACTAGCAGATACAACAAACTACCTAGCTAACGGTAATTCATGTTGAGAGGTCATTTATAATTCTGAGACCGAAATTTCTGGCTACCAGATTAAGGATTCGCTATGATTACTATTACCTAGGTAATTTATGTACTAAAACTAATTAATGATTAGCTATTATTAGGCATCGTCTCCCAAAATCCCGGTGGTTTATCGTCCGCGAAAAATCCTGCGATTTCTTTATTCTTTCAGGTTTTCCAAGACTTTATTCTAAAAAAATAGCAACTAGCTATATCACATGATATAAATGCAAGTTAATTAAACTGCATAATTCCTTATTTCTTTTTCAGTCGTAACAACGCCAGTGTTGCTCACCCCTCGTGTAACACCACCACTCGTGTACATCACTGCAAAGCTCTCTGCGACAACTCAGACCTCATGAAGTACTTGGATGCACCTCAAGTTATGCCTTCCCTCTCACAAGTTATGAGCTATTTCTCCTTCTGGATGTTCTTGTGTCTGATGCTGGTGTCGTGGGCCTTCTTCGCCAGTACTGTCACATTGTCTGACACTGTGTGCTTCATGCTACTAGGTTAGTGTGCTTCATGCTACTAGGTTAGTGTGCTTCATGCTACTAGGTTAGTGTGCTTCATGCTACTAGGTTAGTGTGCTTCATGGTACTAGGTTAGTGTGCTTCATGCTACTAGGTTAGTGTGCTTCATGCTACTAGGTTAGTGTGCTTCATGCTACTAGGTTAGTGTGCTTCATGCTACTAGGTTAGTGTGCTTCATGCTACTAGGTTAGTGTGCTTCATGCTACTAGGTTAGTGTGCTTCATGCTACTAGGTTAGTGTGCTTCATGCTACTCAGTAGCTATCTAGTTCTATGAGTTCTCATACTACCAATCCTTACCTTACTACCAATCCTTACCTTACTACCAATCCTTACCTTACTACCAATCCTTTCCTTACTACCAATCCTTACCTTACTACTAATCCTTACCTTACTACCAATCCTTACCTTACTACCAATCCTTACCTTACTACCAATCCTTACCTTACTACCAATCCTTACCTTACTACCAATCCTTTCCTTACTACCAATCCTTTCCTTACTACCAATCCTTACCTTACTACCAATCCTTACCTTACTACCAATCGTTACCTTACTACCAATCCTTTCCTTACTACCAATCCTTACCTTACTACCAATCCTTACCTTACTACCAATCCTTACCTTACTACCAATCCTTACCTTACTACCAATCCTTACCTTGCTACCAATCCTTTCCTTACTACCAATCCTTACCTTACTACCAATCCTTTCCTTACTACCAATCCTTTCCTTACTACCAATCCTTTCCTTACTACCAATCCTTTCCTTACTACCAATCCTTTCCTTACTACCAATCCTTTCCTTACTACCAATCCTTTCCTTACTACCAATCCTTTCCTTACTACCAATCCTTTCCTTACTACCAATCCTTTTCTTACTACCAATCCTTTCCTTACTACCAATCCTTTCCTTACTACCAATCCTTTCCTTACTACCAATCCTTACCTTACTACCAATCCTTACCTTACTACCAATCTTTACCTTACTACCAATCCTTTCCTTACTACCAATCCTTACCTTACTACCAATCCTTTCCTTACTACCAATCCTTTCCTTACTACCAATCCTTTCCTTACTACCAATCCTTTCCTTACTACCAATCCTTTCCTTACTACCAATCCTTACCTTACTACCAATCCTTACCTTACTACCAATCCTTACCTTACTACCAATCCTTACCTACTACCAATCCTTACCTTACTACCAATCCTTACCTTACTACCAATCCTTTCCTTACTACCAATCCTTACCTTACTACCAATCCTTTCCTTACTACCAATCCTTACCTTACTACCAATCCTTACCTTACTACCAATCCTTACCTTACTACCAATCCTTACCTACTACCAATCCTTACCTTCCAAAAAAGTTTTCCTTTAACTACTCCCAATTTGTAGAATATGGGACGTTGTTAACATTCCTCTGTGAACTATCTGTAAGATTTTTTTTAAAGACATGTTTTTCCAATAATAATAATATTCTCCAATATGCATTTTAGCTAGCTACATGTTAGTAATTCTCTATGACTTCAGGTCGGTACGGGGGAGAATACGGTACCCAGAGGGTGTGGGGCGCAATTGGATGGGGATCAGCCGGTATGTTAGCTGGGTTGCTAATTGACGTGGCATCAGGAGGAGAAACCATCAAAGACTACACTCCTGCCTTTGTACTGTGTCTTGCATTTCTAGTACTGGATCTACTGACAGTATCGAGAATTAAGGTGAGTTGCCTTATTTGACAGAAGTAGGACCTAACATAAATTAACACGTTAATTGTTGTGCGGTAGCTAGCTAGCTTCATATTATTTTTAAATTTAAACCTCTCCTTTTAATATGAAACTATTTCAGTAGGTAGCTAGCTACTGAGGTTATCATTTAGCTAAAAGTTCTTTGAAGGCTTGAAAGATATGAACTTGTGACCACCGGTGGTCACACAGCAGTGCGACAAGCGCTATAGTTACTACCGGTGGGTCACGCCGCAGTTAACGTGTTGAATATGTAGCCAAGTCTTGTGAATATTTTGTGTTTGCCTCTTGTCATTAGTAAATATATCTGTTATATTTCTTTATTTTATCCCAAGTAAGTGTGTTCTTTACCGCCACAGCTGAATGAAGACAGCAGGGCTCAGTCACCTCCCTCCCACAGACGCAAATGGTGTCTGAGTTGTGACATGACAGCTATAAGTCTATTGGCACAGCCCAGAGTACTGCTATTCGTAGTCAGTTGCGTAGTGGTGGGTATATCTACTGGCGCACTTTGGACTTACCAGGTCAGTACTTGCACTTTAGTGCAGTCTTATGGTAGTAAGGTAAAGATCTTTAACACTTTAGTGCAGTCTTATGGTAGTAAGGTAAAGATCTTTAACACTTTAGTGCAGTCTTATGGTAGTAAGGTAAAGATCTTTAACACTTTAGTGCAGTCTTATGGTAGTAAGGTAAAGATCTTTAACACTTTAGTGCAGTCTTATGGTAGTAAGGTAAAGATCTTTAACACTTTAGTGCAGTCTTATGGTAGTAAGGTAAAGATCTTTAACACTTTAGTGCAGTCTTATGGTAGTAAGGTAAAGATCTTTAACACTGTAGTGCAGTCTTATGGTAGTAAGGTAAAGATCTTTAACACTGTAGTGCAGTCTTATGGTAGTAAGGTAAAGATCTTTAACACTTTAGTGCAGTCTTATGGTAGTAAGGTAAAGATCTTTAACACTGTAGTGCAGTCTTATGGTAGTAAGGTAAAGATCTTTAACACTTTAGTGCAGTCTTACGGTAGTAAGGTAAAGATCTTTAACACTGTAGTGCAGTCTTATGGTAGTAAGGTAAAGATCTTTAACACTTTAGTGCAGTCTTACGGTAGTAAGGTAAAGATCTTTAACACTGTAGTGCAGTCTTACGGTAGTAAGGTAAAGATCTTTAACACTTGAGATCAGTTAAAGTATTTTTCTCGCACACCCCTTGCTTTTCTCAGGCACCCCCTGAGCATTGAAATAGATTGAAGAAAAGATACAATATAGCTATTTGGTTACTAACTTAGCTACTTGGATGTGAAATCTAAATTGAATTAGTAAGAAAAAAGAATGTTTCATTTACATTCTGCATGATTTGACAGCAAGAACTGACAAAGATATAGGTAAGTAAGAGTAACATATGAAAAATGCCCCCAATAAACAAACCAGGCAAAGAAACACTGCTTTAGATCTATTTTACACGGGGCTTGCAGCCTGGAAAAACGCCCAATCTAAGTGTACATACAAAACATTTAACTACGTTTATTCAGTCGTAGCATTTTTACATGCATCATTTTCTTTGCTGCGGCAGGAGAAAAACTCCTGTGTGAAATGGACCTTAGGCCCCTTCTATACTAGCGTTGCAAACGCGGCGTTCCTACTGATGTCAACTCAGTGTTTTTTATTGAAACTATTCTGTACATTGAAACTATGAAAAAGCGGTATTTTAGGCACCGCAGAAACTCGTATGTGATTTACAGCGACTTGGTGTTCTCCGAACTCGTACCTAATAGTAGAAGATGGATGTGTGCAAACAGAATTTATTTTTATGGTTCATCTTTTGCAAGAATGGCACAAAAATAAAATACGTTAAGTTAGGAATTCTATCAGAGTTTCAATGAATTGGTTAAAAATGATAGAAACCAGGGGTAACAATGACATCGCTTTATTAGAGACTCTGATGGAAGACAAGAAAGTAAATATTTACAATTGTGTTAGCTACCGTCAATTCAAATTTCAAATGACGTACCATCACTTAAATTACTAAAGCCAATTGGAAGATAAGGTAGGTCAAAGTCCAATGAAGGTTTAGGTGAGCAGGTTGGTTTTATTCTAAAGAGAATAAAGGTAAAGTTTCATTGAATATACCACCAGGTAACTAATCGCATCATTTATTCCTCTTTTACAAACCTTGAATTTTTAGTGGTTAACAAATAATTTCAGTAAGACAGGGAGGAAATTTGAAAGGAAAGACTTAGCTTTGAGCAGAGCTCTAGCTAGTTAGTAATTTGTACCTTAGTACTTTGAGCAGAGCTCTAGCTAGTTAGTAATTTGTACCTTAGTACTTTGAGCAGAGCTCTAGCTAGTTAGTAATTTGTACCTTAGTACTTTGAGCAGAGCTCTAGCTAGTTAGTAATTTGTACCTTAGTACTTTGAGCAGAGCTCTAGCTAGTTAGTAATTTGTACCTTAGTACTATGAGCAGAGCTCTAGCTAGTTAGTAATTTGTACCTTAGTACTTTGAGCAGAGCTCTAGCTAGTTAGTAATTTGTACCTTAGTACTTTGAGCAGAGCTCTAGCTAGTTAGTAATTTGTACCTTAGTACTTTGAGCAGAGCTCTAGCTAGTTAGTAATTTGTACCTTAGTACTTTGAGCAGAGCTCTAGCTAGTTAGTAATTTGTACCTTAGTACTATGAGCAGAGCTCTAGCTAGTTAGTAATTTGTACCTTAGTACTTTGAGTTTTTGAAATGATTAGAGTGAATGGCCAAGATCCATTTGAAGAGTTACTCCTTAGAGCGAAGCTTTTTCAAGTTGTGTAAGGTTAAAACACGTACACTAGATAGGTAGTTTTAGATCAGCACAAGGTAGGTGCTATTCGGATGAGAGCTCGTTAGATACTGAGTAATTAGCCACTGGCTCTACTGCTAAAGAAGTAGGCCTTACATGTGAATGACATCTGGTGGTATAATTCTTAGGGATAAAACTTATCACATATCTACATAAGTAGATACTGTTATTATTGTTATATAAAAAATCTTGGTATTAAGCCAAACAACCTAAGATAAATATATACAATATAGCTACTTCCTATATATAAATTTCAATAGCACCCATCTGGTTTTTGCTCACCCATCAACAGACCAACTCTACATAGCTAATGTTTGAAGCCAAAGAATGTTACCAGACAAATTTCTTCAGAATGTCTGTGACATTAGCCATTCGATGAACTTCTGTGTGTAGTGTGACATTAGCCATTCGATGAACTTCTGTGTGTAGTGTGACATTAGCCATTTGATGAACTTCTGTGTGTAGTGTGACATTAGCCATTCGATGAACTTCTGTGTGTAGTGTGACATTAGCCATTTGATGAACTTCTCTGTGTAGTGTGACATTAGCCATTTCATGAACTTCTGTGTGTAGTGTGACATTAGCCATTCGATGAACTTCTGTGTGTAGTGTGACATTAGCCATTCAATGAACTTCTGTGTGTAGTGTGACATTAGCCATTCAATGAACTTCTGTGTGTAGTGTGACATTAGCCATTTGATGAACTTCTGTGTGTAGTGTGACATTAGCCATTTCATGAACTTCTGTGTGTAGTGTGACATTAGCCATTTGATGAACTTCTGTGTGTAGTGTGACATTAGCCATTTCATGAACTTCTGTGTGTAGTGTGACATTAGCCATTTGATGAACTTCTGTGTGTAGTGTGACATTAGCCATTTGATGAACTTCTGTGTGTAGTGTGACATTAGCCATTTCATGAACTTCTGTGTGTAGTGTGACATTAGCCATTTCATGAACTTCTGTGTGTAGTGTGACATTAGCCATTTGATGAACTTCTGTGTGTAGTGTGACATTAGCCATTTGATGAACTTCTCTGTGTAGTGTGACATTAGCCATTTGATGAACTTCTGTGTGTAGTGTGACATTAGCCATTTGATGAACTTCTGTGTGTAGTGTGACATTAGCCATTCGATGAACTTCTGTGTGTAGTGTGACATTAGCCATTTGATGAACTTCTCTGTGTAGTGTGACATTAGCCATTTCATGAACTTCTGTGTGTAGTGTGACATTAGCCATTTCATGAACTTCTGTGTGTAGTGTGACATTAGCCATTTGATGAACTTCTGTGTGTAGTGTGACATTAGCCATTTGATGAACTTCTCTGTGTAGTGTGACATTAGCCATTTGATGAACTTCTGTGTGTAGTGTGACATTAGCCATTTGATGAACTTCTCTGTGTAGTGTGACATTAGCCATTTCATGAACTTCTGTGTGTAGTGTGACATTAGCCATTTCATGAACTTCTCTGTGTAGTGTGACATTAGCCATTTGATGAACTTCTCTGTGTAGTGTGACATTAGCCATTCGATGAACTTCTGTGTGTAGTGTGACATTAGCCATTTCATGAACTTCTGTGTGTAGTGTGACATTAGCCATTTGATGAACTTCTCTGTGTAGTGTGACATTAGCCATTTCATGAACTTCTGTGTGTAGTGTGACATTAGCCATTTCATGAACTTCTCTGTGTAGTGTGACATTAGCCATTTGATGAACTTCTCTGTGTAGTGTGACATTAGCCATTCGATGAACTTCTGTGTGTAGTGTGACATTAGCCATTTCATGAACTTCTGTGTGTAGTGTGACATTAGCCATTTGATGAACTTCTCTGTGTAGTGTGACATTAGCCATTTGATGAACTTCTCTGTGTAGTGTGACATTAGCCATTTCATGAACTTCTGTGTGTAGTGTGACATTAGCCATTTCATGAACTTCTCTGTGTAGTGTGACATTAGCCATTCGATGAACTTCTGTGTGTAGTGTGACATTAGCCATTTCATGAACTTCTGTGTGTAGTGTGACATTAGCCATTTCATGAACTTCTGTGTGTGTAGTGTGACATTAGCCATTTCATGAACTTCTGTGTGTAGTGTGACATTAGCCATTTCATGAACTTCTGTGTGTGTGTTTTACAAAATGAGGAAAAATTATAAGGTTTCGAAGAATCCTTTGAAAATTGCCCAGTATGATTCAACTTCATTGAAAGAAAGAAAAATACAAAGTAGGTATCTAAATCAGGCCCATATATAAAATCCTGCTGAAAAGAGGACTTTTTCTGGTAGCTGGTGTTGGAAACTCTGTTGTGTTGTTTACAGTCACGTTGCCGCTGCCTGATGCCCGAGTAGCTACCGCCAACAACCAAAGAGGTAGAAACGCCAGTAGCTATATACTGCAAATTTTCTTTCTTTTCATTTAACATTGAATAATTCAAGAGGCGTAAACTGGGCGCTAAAACTGCTGTGTTGAAAACACTAGTACTGAATGGTCTTTAGTGCAGTCTGTAACACTTACGGGCAGTCTTTAATTCCTTAGGGAAGTTTTCTTGGGGGGGTGTCAACCTCAAGTGTTAAATCTACCATAGCTAGCGATGGTACACCACGAAAATCTCTTTCTGAAGGTTAATGTTAATCATTGATGCAGTTGATGCTAGCGGAGGAGCTAGAGGTTAATATTAATCATTGATGCAGTTGATGCTAGCGGAGGAGCTAGAGGTTAATATTAATCATTGATGCTAGTGGAGGAGCTAGAGGTTAATATTAATCATTGATGTAGTTGATGCTAGTGGAGGAGCTAGAGGTTAATATTAATCATTGATGCAGTTGATGCTAGTGGAGGAGCTAGAGGTTAATATTAATCATTGATGTAGTTGATGCTAGTGGAGGAGCTAGAGGTTAATATTAATCATTGATGCAGTTGATGCTAGCGGAGGAGCTAGAGGTTAATATTAATCATTGATGCAATTGATGCTAGTGGAGGAGCTAGAGGTTAATATTAATCATTGATGTAGTTGATGCTAGTGGAGGAGCTAGAGGTTAATATTAATCATTGATGTAGTTGATGCTAGTGGAGGAGCTAGAGGTTAATATTAATCATTGATGCTAGTGGAGGAGCTAGAGGTTAATATTAATCATTGATGTAGTTGATGCTAGTGGAGGAGCTAGAGGTTAATATTAATCATTGATGCAGTTGATGCTAGTGGAGGAGCTAGAGGTTAATATTAATCATTGATGTAGTTGATGCTAGTGGAGGAGCTAGAGGTTAATATTAATCATTGATGCAGTTGATGCTAGTGGAGGAGCTAGAGGTTAATATTAATCATTGATGTAGTTGATGCTAGTGGAGGAGCTAGAGGTTAATATTAATCATTGATGCAGTTGATGCTAGTGGAGGAGGTGGTGATTGCCTGGCAGTGTGACTTCCAGTGGATCAAACTCCTAGATGGTCTCATGTTGGGTATTCAGTGCTTCGTGGGAGAGCTTCCCTTCTTCCTGCTAGCAGGCAAACTCCTGCAGAAGCTGGGGCATGAGGTCTGCATGAGCATCGTGGTGGTGACTTTTGGTTTCAGGTTCATTCTCTACAGGTCAGTCAGTGTAATATTATGAAGAGTTATCTTAATTCTGTTAAGATGTTTCGGATAAGATTCAACCAGGTGTTGCCTAATTCTATTAGATTATTGCCAAATATCTAGTCTAACCATGTTATTTCAGTTTGGTGGTGAACCCCTGGTACTTCCTGCCCATTGAAGTGACTCAAGGTCTCACTTTCGGTCTCTTCTACGCCACGATGGCTACTTACGCCAGCAAGGTCGCACTACCAGGAACGGAGGCGTCAATGCAAGCAGTGGTGGGGGCAGCGTTTGAGGGCATTGGTGAGTGGGGGGGGGAGGGAGGATTAGTGAGTGGGGGGGGGGGATTAGTGAGTGAGGGGGGGAGGATTAGTGAGTGGGGTTAACGGGATTGCCTTCCTCCAGAAAACCCAAAAAATCGAATTGTTTTTAATTTGTAGTCTCCTAAATCACACCTACAGGTGTCTAGAATACACTGTGTTAATATGACAGTGATAGCTCTTCTGTAGCGCGTGTAGTGGGTATGTAAGGGTGAGGGTTTGGATTTTGTGTGTTGAATGGTTTTGGCATTCTTGTAGAATGAAGAGGCAGCTTCTGATTTCATTCTAATATCTATAATAGATATAAAGCATATATCTTATACCTTACTTTAAATATTATATAGCTATCGTGAGTATAAATGTAGATTTCAAATTAGCTATTAAACAAATTGGTTAGCTAAGTTAATTAGGTAGGTGGAAAATAATGTCCAACAGAGTCGCACCTTCACCTCTTTGGGGCGTGATGTCAATTTGCTGTAACTTACTAAACTAGTGATGTCAATTAGCTGTAACTAACTAACTAGTGATGTCAATTAGCTGTAACTAACTAACTAGTGATATCAATTAGCTGTAACTAACTAACTAGTGATGTCAATTAGCTGTAACTAACTAACTAACTAACTAACTAATTAACTAGTGATGTCAATTAGCTGTAACTAACTAAACTAGTGATGTCAATTAGCTGTAACTAACTAAACTAGTGATGTCAATTAGCTGTAACTAACTAACTAGTGATGTCAATTAGCTGTAACTAACTAACTAGTGATATCAATTAGCTGTAACTAACTAAACTAGTGATGTCAATTAGCTGTAACTAACTAACTAGTGATATCAATTAGCTGTAACTAACTAAACTAGTGATGTCAATTAGCTGTAACTAACTAACTAGTGATATCAATTAGCTGTAACTAACTAAACTAGTGATGTCAATTAGCTGTAACTAACTAACTAGTGATATCAATTAGCTGTAACTAACTAAACTAGTGATGTCAATTAGCTGTAACTAACTAACTAACTAATTAACTAGTGATGTCAATTAGCTGTAACTAACTAAACTAGTGATGTCAATTAGCTGTAACTAACTAAACTAGTGATGTCAATTAGCTGTAACTAACTAACTAGTGATGTCAATTAGCTGTAACTAACTAACTAGTGATGTCAATTAGCTGTAACTAGCTAACTAGTGATATCAATTAGCTGTAACTAACTAACTAGTGATGTCAATTAGCTGTAACTAACTAACTAGTGATATCAATTAGCTGTAACTAACTAACTAGTGATATCAATTAGCTGTAACTAACTAACTAGTGATATCAATTAGCTGTAACTAACTAAACTAGTGATGTCAATTAGCTGTAACTAACTAACTAACTAACTAACTAACTAATTAACTAGTGATGTCAATTAGCTGTAACTAACTAAACTAGTGATGTCAATTAGCTGTAACTAACTAAACTAGTGATGTCAATTAGCTGTAACTAACTAACTAGTGATGTCAATTAGCTGTAACTAACTAACTAGTGATGTCAATTAGCTGTAACTAGCTAACTAGTGATATCAATTAGCTGTAACTAACTAACTAGTGATGTCAATTAGCTG